>JAHMML010000077.1:744436-811208 GCA_020341155.1 Eciton burchellii
ATCATAATATTTTATTTAGAAAATGATATTTTATTATATGACGTATTTGTTACATGGAAGTATATTTTACTAATATAAAACTAAATTATATTTTTTAAAACTATGTTTTAAACTATTAAGTAAAAGATTTTTATATTACATTTATATATTAAGTAGATTATTTATAGGAGGAATATCCATGAATTAACAATAATAATAACAACAATAAAAATAATAATGATAATGATAATAATAAGATGTTTCAGATGTAGATTGCCAAATTTTAAGAGTATATTCGTTATAAAAGAAAATATGCATATAACTCTGGACATGTTCCATTTTCAAACTATAAATACTTTTATTATGATAAACTTTCACAAATATTTTAATATAGAATTATGATAAAAGCTTTGATTAGAATTATTTTCTAAAAAAGCTTTGATTAGAATTATTTTCTAATGCATGTATATATATACATATATCTTTTTTTTTCCTGAAACAACCTGCACGCATAAACACGCATACACCTGCACGCATACACACGCACGCATATGATAATATTTCTGAAATATCTTGCATATATATATGCATCTTAAGATTTATTTATGATATTCCTATATAAAAGTATTCCAAAATCGTATTATTGTAACTATAACAATCATCGTAATCGTCATAACAAAATTCGTCTATAACAAAATTCGAACTACTAGGAATTTTGAAGATTTTTGACATCATGGTTGCGAGTGCATAATGCAGAAGAAAATAATTTTTAACAATTTTTTAAATGAAATAATTTTTATTTCTGCAGCAACAGGTATATTAGAATCTTAGTGTACCCATTAATAAAAATCTGTTTGATAAAGTATTGTTTCTTTTGTTGTTTTAAATAATAATATTTTAAATGGTAATAAAAAACTAATTTGAAAAATAATATTTAATGTTATTGTGAATAAGAAGGAAAAATTTACATAATTATTATACGAATATTAGAATAATCTTAATACAATAACGGATAAAAATTTATGTAAAACGTTTGGTAAAAATTTTAT
Source organism: Eciton burchellii (assembly GCA_020341155.1). NCBI lineage: Eukaryota > Metazoa > Arthropoda > Insecta > Hymenoptera > Formicidae > Eciton > Eciton burchellii. Next base: position 745,465 of record JAHMML010000077.1, read on the forward strand.
GAACATTAAAAAAAATTAGAAATGATCTATAAAATTTCGCAATACATTGATATTAGTAATGAAATACAATTGGGCAGTCTTTATTGACAGAATTAAAATATTAATTGAATCTCAATTAATGAATCAACAATTAATAACGTGGGAAATCGGATTATTGATAAATAGAGTTAATTTAACAGTTTTATCTCTTTCTGTGCTATAGTTATATTCAAGTAAATAGCATATTATAAGTTACGAGTATGATAAGTTTTGTATTATATACATATACATTCGCTAAGTCGAGCGTTAATTCAGCATCATTCAACAAATGCGATCGTTTATTAAAACAATTGAAAAATAATAGGTATGTTTCGTTTTTCGAAACAATTGTTTGAGAAAATTATTTGTAATATTTAGAAAACCTGAAAAAATGACATTGCGATATTTAAAAAGTATTCACTTTTAGGATGTGTTACAGGCATTAGAATATTATGTTTTTGACTATTTATTAAAACTACTCAGAACCGAAAGTATTAAATTTCATTTTCAAAATAAAAAAATTAGATTTGTCAATTTCTCTTTCTAATTAATTAATAAAATTAATAATGACTTTATAATACTTGAAATAGTATCTTGAAAGTATCCAAGTATCTTGAAAAATTTTAATAAATTTCTCTAAATGAGAATATTAATTTTTATTACTAGATACAAAATCAACATGGAGTATCTCATCAATCATATAGCGCAGGATATAGCCAAAGAGGACCAATGGCAGGAATGAGTCCAATCGGAATAAATAATTTTAATAGCATGAGCCCAATGCATAACATGAATTCCATGAATTCGATGAACAGTGTAAATGGGATGAATTCAATGAACTCTATGACAATAGGAGGCATGAATGGTATGAGTGGCATAAATGTTATGAATGGATTGACATCAATCAATTCCATGAGCAACATGAGTAGCATGGCCATGAACATGATGGGATCTAATAATATGCCAATGAATAAGATGCAGGTACTTATTTAATATTTCTAATAAATATTTTTTAATCAATTCGATTTTGAGATATATTACTAAGTTAATTTCTTTTATTCTCATAATAATATTCATCTATCCATTTTCGTATATACACATACGCGTGCATTTGAATACGTGTGCATATATTAAAATAAAACTTCTATTATTGTATTTTAATAAAAACATATCTTAAACTTGATTATATAAAAATAAATATTTTAAATAAAACCATAGACAAAAATTAGACAAAAATTTTAAGATTCAAAAGAAAAAAAGGATGTTAACATTAATTTTTATTTATATAGTTTTTGAAGATTATTTAAACATAATCATTTTATCAGTATGAAAGTATTTGTATTAGTATCTTTTATATACTGTATTGTATTAAGTATTGTATTAAGTATCTTTTATATACTGTGATATAATTTAAAAAATATAATTAATATAATTAATTTTTTCTCAACATTGGAAAATAACCAGTTACTATTATATTTTTTATTATATTATAATATTTTACATCAAATAATATTTTATGTGTAATATTATATATTATTATTTCTTTATTTATAATAAACAATTTTAATTAATATTTTCTTTCCCTTCATTTTTTAAAGACATAAAGAAATCTTTTGAAATTTTCGATATTATTAGGACTTTGAATATTTTGAATCAAAGTACATTCGAGTCGAAATCTATATATTACCAGATGTTATAAAAAGGAAAAAGGTTCCTAAATATTAATAATACATAAAATATATAATTAATTTGAAGATAGATATATCAATAATGTATTTTTAATGTATTTCTCTGAAATACATTAGAAATATTAGAAATAAAAGTAAATAAATATTACTTAAAAGTATACTATAAAAGTAAATTCTTTAGAAAACTTTATTATTATGTAATTACAAATTATATAGCTAACAAAATTATCAATATTAAAGTAATAATTTTAAAAATAACAAATAAACAATCATTTAAATAAAATCATTTTAAAAAATTGAAAAGGATATCGCTTAAAAATCTTTTCTTAAGATTTATCTTGCAGAAAATATTTTCTTACTTGTATTATATATAATCTTTTTTCTCAGATCATTTCCGAAATTTTAAACTTTTTTGTATTTTTATCTGTTTTGCTTGACTTTTGCTTGAAGAAAGAAATGGAAGCTTTCTTCTTCTTGATGGAAATTTTGAAGAATCATCAATACTTTTTGAACTGTTTTCAAGAGATATCTTCAAGAGAAATATTTTTACCAACTGGTAAATATTTACTTGTCGTTTCTTTCGTTTTATTTTAGCACCTTTTGTTCTTAGAAAATCACAACCCGTTTGTTTTCTAATCTAAAGCTTAAAAAAAAACTTCTCCGATAAAATTTTTATCAATTAAGTTTCTAGGCGAATGTTCCAGTAACATGTCTTTATTAAAAAGATAAATAGATAAATAGTTAAAAAGATAAACTATATTTTCTAAAATGAGTTTCTAAATTTCTTTCCATCTTTGTTTCCAATTCATTCATTAATTTCTTTAACAATATAAGAAATATTTAAAAATTTTATTTTATACAGAATTTTGAACCATTTTTTTTATTCTTTCCATTTTGTTAAGATACTATGTCATAAATTCTTCATAGGTCCAAGAGACTTGTCCGAGATTGTATTATATTAGATGTGCAGTATTAGATAATAAACATATAAATCTAATCTTATATTATTCATATAATTTTAATATATGAATGTTAATATGTATTGATGATTTTTAAATTATTATAAATTAATATTCCTTTTTTTAATATTTTATAAAAAATATGTTTCAATGATTCTTTGTAATTATTAGATCTTTTATTTGTAAATTATCATTAGCATTTTTAGAGCCATTTTCGACCATATCGTCCATTTATAATTTCTTTTATAAATGATATATCAAAACATTTATTTTTAATAATTTCGCAAAACATTAGAGAAGTAGAATTTTTATTATAATCACAGATCTTTCCAATGTATTTATTCTTGCTTACAAAAAATTATTTTATTGACAGAATTCAGATTAGTTTTACCATCATCTTAAATGCAAAAAGGAAAAATATTTCTTAATATAATATTTAAATTATCCATATAATTCAGCTTTACTAACGTTAGCACATACTTTCTTGATGTTAACGCTAATTATAATTGAAAATAGAGAATAAAAAACTTTATCCATTCATAATCGCAATAATTATGTGTGAATATATGAATTTTAATTTTTTTTCTGCCTATTTTTTCATAATTATACGGAAATATAATTCAACAATTAGAAATCTGTAATCTGATAATTCCATATCGCACAAAAGTAGCATTTTCATTTACATGAAAATATGTAAGAACATCGAATCAGTTTATCGTGCAGATTTTTTATCATATATTTAATCGTACATTTAATAGATCTTAATATTATATTTTGCAATTCGTTATCTGTTTAGACTTGATATTTTTAAAACTTTTGTAGCATTTATAGAGGGGAATTTATATACGATATTAGTTGCTTTTTTGAATATTAAAACAATATCCAAGAAATTTTGATACTTGATACTGGACAAACTTTGATACTGCAAAAAATAAAAAAGCAGTTAAATTTGTTCTAAAAAATATTTGATAATGTATAATTGGCACTAATATAGAAAAAAACCAACAGAAAATGAAACAAACAAGGGCATAACATTTAAGATGAGAATTGAATCAAAGTTATGCCAAATTGTGGATTATGGTTACGGTCCAAAGGCCATATATTATAATATATGGCAAATTGAAAAATAAACTTTTATTCGAATTCATATTTTATAATTATAATTTTTCGAAAGTCTCATCTATATTATTACGTGTGAAGCGCTTCAATAGAAATAGAAAAAAATGAGATGTAAGAAATTTGTTGAACGTCGCTTTGTGGTTGGAATATTTTTTTCATAGTTTAAAAAGTTATCTATATATTTAAATAATTGATAATCTGTTAGAGAAGATTAAGAGAATAAAGTGAGAAAGAATTCGTATTTGTATTTTGCTAATATTTTTACTGTTTATTTTGTAACGATTTAATATTATTATAGAGTAATAACATACTATGGTTATCTAATATGTCTAAACAATTTATGTTTTCCATTATAATATCAATTTCTTGGCAGTATTTGTCAGCATATATAGTTTCATGTTTTTTCAAAAATGGAAAATGCACTATATCTCTAGCCAATTACCATACAATTACAAAACTTTACGTAGATAAAGTCTTGGTTTTGATATATGCAAATTGATAAATGCGAGTCAACCATATCTTTCAAAACATTATCATTAACTACTGGTATATGACCGACATTGTCGATTTGTATCAAAACTTTTCAAACCAACAGTAATAGCTCGATCACTTACAAAACTTTTCTTAAAATCCGTATTTGTATTTCATATTGCCGCGGCTGCAATATGATCAAATTTGAATTTCTATAAGAATATTATTCACATTCCTCTAGTTTCCATATTCCATTCCATAGAGAAACAATTATTTTCGACGATGTAAACTGTATAGCATATATGTACGGATTCATGTATGAAACTTTATGCTTTCCAAATATTATACATGCAATGACAGCTATATAAAAAAAAATTGAACAGTTTAATGGGAAAACTTGAATTATGAAAAATATTTCATCTGTAATAATTGATAAATCTTGATACATCTATTATAGATCTATAAATATAAAAATACTTGCCAGAATTTATAAATTTATAAACAAATTTTTGGTTTAAGATATTCAAATGAAAGTTAGAGGTTATTAATAGATAATAGATTATATTATTATAGCTGTCAAAATAATTAATTATGTTCTATTTATCTATGATAAAATTATATAGTATAAAAACGACAATTATATATAATTATATAAAAACATACAATTATATAAAAATGACAATTATAAATAAGTTGTTATATTCTCTATCGAATATTGCAATATGTATATATTTTAGATCAAAATAAATTAAATGTACTATTAATTATTAAAGCTACAGTATAAGAAATAAACATTTTCGTAATTTTGGTTAAAATTATCTTAATTTAATCAAAAAGCTTATTTTATTTCATTATAATTACCATTTATTATGGTAGTTAAAATTTTTTAAAATAATAGATTATAAAATTTTTTAAATATTACAAGAAACATATCATGAATTTCATATCCGAATTATTACCCATATCACATAATCTGTAATCAGATATTCAATGACAATATAGGAAATAATTTTGTCAATGATACTAAGAAATAATACTGACCTTATTTTTTTTACCGACAAGCAGTATAAAATATTAAATATTAATAATATTAAAGTAAATCATAATAATAATAATTATTATTATGTTTTCTTCCAAAGTGATTTCGATAGATCAACTATCAATATTAATGAAATCTGAACATTTGATGCAATATTATGAATAATTATTTCATTGGTTTCTATTTTTTTCTTATTGATCAAATTGAAATTTTTGCTAATTTCTTTGCCGATTGGAAAAATATGATTCAAAAATTAAATTAGAAATATAATTTCAGCATCACCAATTTTCATCAATGTGGTATTACAAATTTTCATAATAGCATTTTTCTTTGATGTTGAATTGACATAGATCTGTCATGTGGCCATTAAGGTCTATAGATTTTATATCTTCGAATTTTTTTATGATTACCTTAAAAATTTTTAACAATAATCACAAAAATTATGACATTGTAAATACAATGTATAAATATTTCGCAAAATATTTTCTTAAGAACTTCAAAACTTTCAAAATTGAACTCAAATGCACATTCTGCACAAAAATGCACAAAAAATAGGACAATTTTTGAACATCTTTTGCATAATTAATCAAGCATCCCGATTATGAAAAATATACAGAGTCACATTAATCAAGTAGCTCAAAAGGATCAAGTTTTTGCCATATTTATATGTATATATGATATGTATGTATGTATATATGATTTTGAGATATGTAAAAAGCAAGATTTCCATAATATTCTCATATATAATAAATTAAATTATATAAATTATAAATATTTAAAGATTAAGGTAATGATCATGAATTGATTAAAGAATGTCATGCAAGGCCAGATACAATTACTCATACTTTTTTTCGACAAAATATTTACGCGTATTGACGATTACGTACAAAAAATTACATTTGATTTTATAACATCCATCATATTTAAGCCATATTTGTTAAAAATTTTATGTTTGATTGAATATCTTGAAAAATATTAACTAAATAGAAAACTTTAAATAATTATTCGGATTAAGAAGTGAAAAAGCTTATATAATCAAAATATTGGTTTCTGTTTAAAAAAAAATCTTTAAATAATCTCTAAAAGTAGTAAGTAAAATGAGAGATAGATTATTATTAAGCATCTTTTATTATATATACATATATATAATATATATATATATATATATATAWTTATATATATAATTTATTATATATCTAATTTAGCATCTTTTCTCTTTTCTTGAGTTTAAAGTTTCTAATATATTTATCTGATATATTTTTTGTACCATGTCAAATTTAGGAGATGTAGAACTATTTCTATTTAAATGATTCCATATATATCTAAATATTACTCATTATTTAAACATTGAAATACAAAAATTTTAATATCAAAATCTCAAGATTACAATATAAAAGGCGATTTGATATGAAGAATGTTAATTAAGATATTTTGAAAGTTAAAAAAATTTAGTTTTTCATAATTTATATCCTTAGGAACAATATATGAATATTCCAATTTAAAAATTTATATTATTTCTTAATATAATATTATCGAAACTATTTATATTTTTTTATGTTTATTAAAATAAGTATTTAATCATTTACGACTTATATTGTGATATGAATAATAATGTTAGAAATAATATACATTTTTATATTGAAATACTTATACATTAAGGATATAAATTATGAATTTAGACAAAAATCTTTTGAATTTCTTCATTACGTTTCAGCAAAAAATCGCAAATCAATATATGAGCTCATCAACATATGCGGTACCCAATATCGCAATGGCTTAGCTAAATTCCTTCAAATGATCATGTACAATACTTTCTGCAATTTTTAATTTCGTTGCCAATTCTTATATATAACAAAGATTTTTCACGATAGCTTGCGGCAATGGCTCTTCATCCACATCGGGATACCTAGATCGTGTCTCATTTTTGAGAATGAAATCATCTTGTTGAAACTTCACAAATCATTTCTGAACTATATCATCAGAAACACAGTACTTTGTCCGTAAATTTTATAAATTTTGTAAATGCGTTGTCTCGCATTCTTGTCTTTTTTAAAACATAAAAGCATAATATTATGAAAATGTTATTTTTGATTTTTCATTTTTAAGGCATTATAGAATTGAATATATCAAATATGTGCTATTATGAATGAATTGTTTAAACAAGACTGCTTCTTATCAGGACGAAGTTTGAACTTTCTTATTTAATATTAGTGCAAAAGTCAAACTCATTACTCATGATTTGAGAACCCAAATGGACCTATAACTGCTTTTGTTCAAGATGGAAATATATGGAAAGACAATAAACGCATACGATGAGATTTATAAGCAACTACAAGTTAAATGCAGATATCATATATGTATATAATAGATAGAAACGGATGCGATTTCTGTAAATAGATATGAATATTAATAAAGTAATGTAGCAAAGGAAGCAAACGCAGTGAATAAAAATAAACATAGATGCAATAAATAGATGCGGTTATCAGGTGCGATGAATGGAGATCATAAGAGTCAATGATGATAACCGAGATTATTCAGTGGAGCAAAGAACACTCCATACTTGCGCGGATGTCTTTAATATCAGGATGTATACTACTTTCTTGATTGTGGAGAATGCATTATCCACCAGAATCATTGGTTAGTATTCGTGATGCAAAACAGAACAACTGCATAATATAAACTTGATTTCTCTGAAATATTTTTAAAAATTATTTATTTCATAATTTGCATATGATTTGAGTTTGGGAGAAATAACAAGAAAGCATAAACATTTTGATTTGATATTCTCTCCTAAAATGATCTAGCAAATTGAAAATATTATATAAAATTATACTATGTTATATATTACATTGTATCATATATATTACAGTGGATGTATTTAAGACCATAATAACCACATAATAGCATTTTATTTATGATGCAAACAAGGAATATCATAATTGAATCTAATGCACAAACAATTATAAACAAGAAAAATAAAAAACGTATATCTATAACTGACAGCGTTCAAAAAATAAAAAAATATTAGATTCTTTATTAAGAAAAAAGAAGATGCTAAAACTAGAAAAAGACAATTTCGAGAAAAAAAGATTTATATACGACATTAGAATTACGAATTAGAAATTTATTCATGATCTAAAAAAATTGCTATTAAAAATTTTCAAACATGTTTTCTTTGAAATGTTTCTACAATCACTCTACATGATTTTTCGCAATATTTTTTATAGAATTTAATTAATTGAATAAAAACGTAAAATGTTCATAACGAAAGGCTCTGTAACACTACTGACATTTCCAAATATAGTTTTTTTTAATTCACGAAAATGTATCAAAATTCTCTAAAAAACCGTTTAGGCCATAAAAGTTATAAAAAATTTTTACTCTTTCGGGTCTTTAAAAGCGAGAATAGTGCAGAAAATAGTGCAGAGAAAATGTTGATTATTTTAACATCTTAATGCTGACATGTCTTATTCGTTAACTTCAAAAAAATATATCAATTCTGATAAATAAATTTAAATGTAAAATTAATTCGAGATTTAATCATATATAACATAATTATTTTTTTAAAGATAAACTTGTTAAGAAACTAATAAGCAAATTGATTGATAAATTTAGCATTTATTATCACTATTATCGATTAGAATCAATAGTGAATATTGAATGTGAAAAATTTGTATATGCTATTACATACCCAATTGCAGAAATTATTTAATATTTAACAATAGCATTTTTTCTATTATTGTTAATAGTATACTTTAATAAAATAAGTATTCAACGTTTTTAACGTTATTATACGAATCTAATATTATTTATTTTAATTTCATTGTGATTTTAATAATCTTGAATATATTAATTCATCCATTAATGAATTCAAACATGTCTATATTATAATAATATAATTAATATTTATATTTTGTCATATATAGAAATTATCTTTTCGCGCATGTGTATGTTCTCTTATTTTATTATATGTTTGTATCAATGATTGTTTTTTTATATTATACACTCTATATATTGAATATGTTACATCTATTCTTCTGTTTTCTTATTAAAAACTAAACATGCAGTGAATGATACAATTTATTTAAATTCAATTTATGCATCATTCTGTCCTATTATTATCTCTACAAAAATTTGACAATGCTATTAGATTGTTGCAAATGAAATGTTTTTCAATTGAAATATTATATCATAAATATGTATTTATTTTGTCAAAATAATTTCTATCTATTTCAATACATTTCTTCTAATGCAATATAAATCTTTCAATGTCTTTGTAATAAAAATTTAAAGATTAAGAAATAATCAATTGGCTAAAAGCATTTTTTACATCGCTGTTTCTGAAAAAAATTTTGTCATCAGAAAGCTATCCAAATGTTTAAAATGGATGACAGATAATGGATAATAATGGATGACAGATCATGAGATTAAAGAAGATGCAGTAGGATTTCATATTATCAATTTTGCTAATTCTTTTGTAATTTGTGTTGCGATATATGATTAATCATTATGACAAATCATTGTAAATACTGCATTTATTAAGCAATTTCAACTACTAAATATCAAGCTTTTCATATTTCTTGACGATATTTGTGAGCGTTGATAGTTTCACCTATTTCATCTTAAGAACGAAAAATGAATAACATTTTTCATTAACCTTATAAACTTTCTAATTAAAATTTACTTGGATGAAGATTCGGTATTTGCAGGATATGTTTTAAGGCATTCAGTGACTGTAAACAACTATTGTAGAAGATTCATTTTCTCATCACAGATTATCATTCTGTTTAATATACCTTTATTACTATTATAAGAAGCATTGATCTCTAATTGACAAATTTTATCTTTTTCGTTAAATTTGTGTGGAATTTTTTCTTTATTTTCTTCAAGGCCTTTAGATGGAGAAATAATGAAATCTTGAGTCTTTTTTTGCAATCTGTCGAACTGTCAGCTGTCTACTTCAATGATATCTCTTAAAAAATTATCTTTAATAACTATTGATATATGACGGCGAAATAAATTTTCTGAATCTACTTAATTAAAATTCTTAAAATCATGTCTAGACCTGCTCATTCGCAGTGAGTATTTTTGTCAAAAGCAAAATTTATATTAAATATAGCTTCTTGGAGTGACTCTGATCAAATCTGAATTTATATAAAAAAGTTATTTAAAAATTTTCTTTTAATCATAATATAGGGGATAGAAAATCAAGCACAATTGCTCCCTTAATATTGTAAATGTAGCTAGCAATGGTACCGAGAATCATATTTCATGTGATTTTAAAATATAATAGGTTTCAATGTTGGAAAACAATTAACATTATAATATAGGACATTAATAATATAGTTAAATTTAATTATATCTAACAGTTTATTAAATGATTTTGTTTTATTCTATAATTCTGCAATTTCATGAATAATTTTACATATAATAACGATATATTTTAGTGCCACTAGATAGATATTTTAATAGTCTTGTTTTCTCACAAAATAATTTAATGATGATCTATTCATAATTAATGAAAAAATTCTTAAAAATTCTTAAATAGATTGCGATAATATACATTATTGTTTTTTCGAATTCATGAAAGCTTAGATATATAAATGGATAAAATATCATCTTTACGGATTGATCTTCATAAGTAATAGAATTAATTTGATTTCAGCGATTATCGATCGAATTATCTTCAAACTCAGAATTTAATAAAATTTTAATCGATTATAGCTTACTTTTACTTCTAACTAATCTTTCCTTCAGAAATTCTTTTGGAACTAGATGCTTTTAACGAATCAATCTGTTATGAGAAGTAAAGCTGAGATTTTCTGCAATTCATCATATAAGTGAAATAAAAGATGGAGATTTAATAGAATGAAGCGAAAATTTTTTAATTTTGTTTGCATTATTGATGAATTATCAAATATATTATTATAGCATCGAATTATCTTTTGAAAATATTTAAGTTGTGAACATAATAATTTATTTTAAAACTTTAAAATAAGCAAATGATCAAATGTCTGGATGTTTGAAGAATTATTTAATTGTAAATATAAATTAAATATAAATAAATTTGTCTGAAATTGAACCACTAAAAACCATTAAAAAGAAGAAAAACCACTGAAGATTTTTAAATACATATACCGAACAAGAGATATTATGTATATGTATTAAATTAGGAACTACGTATTCGTCAAATGATACACAAACAGCGTCATTTACATAGAAAAAAGATTAAATTAAATACAAGAAATTTAAATTATGAACAATGGCCATATATTTGCCAAAATTTATTTATTGAGAATATTGATTGAGGTAATTTTGATATTTAAAAAAAAATCGAATTTTTTATCATGAGAGAATTTTTTAGGAGTGAAATGAAACAATTAATAGTTAGAAGAGTGTCTGGAAAGTAAATATGGAAAATCTCAATCAAATATTTATAATTTGTTCCAAATGGCTAAAGAATTTCATTATCAAAGATAATGCCTCGCCTATTGACCAATTTCGGATATTTCTTGCCGATCATTGGATTTATCGAATTTATCGAATTGAAAATTGAAATATTCTTAAAGTTGATAATCAGATTAAATGAAACTTCTAATATGCAACATTCTTCCAAGCTCACTAGATAAATAATAGAATCTTCTTTAGTAGTGGTAAAAACCGGTTTTTATGAAGGTTCTAATTAAATCAATATCATTTGCATCTCATTTTGTCATAAATAATTCCAATTTTCTTTTAATAATCTCTTCCAGAAAAGATCTTTTTCACGATGCTGCAAGAATAAACCACAAGCGAAAATGTTGCACAGTCTCAAATGTTGCGTTTTGTTAACTTATGATAAACCATATTTCACAAATTCAGGAATAGTTAGCAAAGGAATAGTAGGAATAATAAAGCAAAATTCAGAATCTATAATTTTCTTAACAGTATACCAAAGATTTTCGTTAATTATCGTAGATTTTTAATAACATCCGTATTTATGAATACTTGGCTACTGTGTTCTTGATTTTTCAAACTAAATTTACCGACTTCAAATTTTCTGAATTATTTGCGATGTTTAGAGAACCATAATATAATTCTTGTACATAGCATAAATCTCATTAACAGTTTTTATGCTATTTTTCTTGAAATAATGCAGCATTACATGTCTTTTTTAATTTCTCATTTTTTTAAACGGGAAATATCTTTCAAGATATAAAAAAAACATTTATTGAACAGAAATACAATATTCGAAAGTTAAAAGGCGAACATTAAAAGTTGATTAGATTGCATACCTGCTTTTTTATTGTGTAACAAAATTGGATAAATTAAGAAAAGAGGTTTTATAATAATTTAATACCTACATATTCACAGGCTGTAAAAAACTAAAATATATTATAATTGAATATATTAATGTTTTATGATTATTGATAGTTGAAATTCACTTTCTCCTATTCTAGATTTCTATTTTTTCTTACATCAATTGATGTTATATGAAAAACTAATACATGTCATATGAAAAGAAATACAAAGCTAACATATGATAAAACTATATATAAAAATATATAAATGTTTATATGTGTACAGATATGTGGAATATATATTTACATAACTTTACATAAATAACTTTACATAAACTTTACATAACTTTACATTTATATAAATCAAAAATATAAATAAAAATATAAATAAAAAATATAAATAAAAAATATGAATATAATACATTTATAAATATGATTTTTTATTTTAAATTAGTATTAAATATTATTTTAAACGAAACGCTAATATATTTTTATTTAATATGAAATTTAATATGCTAAACTGTTAATCATCCTCACTTCTCTTTGCTTGATTGACATTGTTATAGAAAGAATCCAATATTAATTCAATATATTTTTATTTTAAGAGATTTAAGCCGTGCCTCTACAACCTGAAAACACGAATTCAAACATATCAGGGTTAATTTCTTTTAACGTTAACAAATCTCAAAGATAATATTCAACTTGAATAAGTGAAAGTAATAAAAAAACAAAGTGAAACAGAAAATTATTAAATGCATAAAATATATATTTTGTGTGTGTGTAATATTTTATAAAAATGATAAAAAAAATATAATTATATATATATAATATAATTATATATTTAATATAACATATTATATAATATATTATATTAGAATGTACTAAATAGCATAAAACCTATTGAGTAAGATAGTACTTTAAAGAAATAATTTTTTACATGTATAACAAGATTATTATTATATTATTGTCAGAGAAACAGTTATATTCTCTGAAGTATTTCTAGATATTTTGATATGTATGGATTTGTGTGTGTGTGTGTGTAATTTTATTAATTTATATTTATTATTTTCTATACATCTATAATGATACATAATTCTGAAATATATGCATAAAAATTTATAAAAATCATGCAATTTTAAATTTCTAACATCATTTATAATATATTTCGTATATTTATATTTGTAAGTTTTAATTTATTTTCTAATTTGTATATGTTAAAAAGGTTTATTGTTTTTATTGAAATTATAACATATATACAAGTACATATCTGTTCCTAAATATTTTAAGAATTCTTCTGATATAATATATTGAAGCACCAACTTCATATTTTTCTAAATTACGAATGCAAAATTAATAAATATTACAATTATAAAATAATGTAATGAAAATTGTATAATATATTAATATTGATATATTATATTGTATATTGACTCACGGATATTATTTTTGAAATCATTTAATTGTTTCCGATTTCTTTTATAAACTAAATTGTTGAATCAATGCTGCTAACTTCTTCAAAAAGCCTAATTTTTTTACTATTATTTATATTGATAGTCCTCGATATTTTCTTAGATAAGTTTCATATTATTGATTTATCTAAGAATATAAATATAAAAATTATAAAGTGATTAATAGTCATATAAATAAGATAATTATGTTATCTTTCTAAAAGGAAAACTATATTATTATCTATCATTTTACATGGAAATTTAAATAATATTGCATTTAATTAATTTCAGATGAACATAATTGAATCCAAATTATCCGAAAATCATCGGAAAAATGCAATTTATTTATTTTGTTCCATTTAGGCATTTTTTTCTTTATCTATAATGCACTCCATTTTTCTCCGAAATCTGGATTCGTTGAAAACCGATAAACATAAACATATAAACTTATAAACATATAAATGAACGAAAAATTATTTTCCATCTGTTTAAAGCTATAAAAATATGTTTTTTATATTTCTTTCTTTAATTCATATAATATTATTAGTAAATTTCAATTAAATAGTAAAAAATGTAGATGAAGTATTTTAAAACAGAATTTGTAATTTCTTATCTATAAAATATTTCATCCTTTGAAATATGAATTTTATCATATTTTCATTTTTATTTTTTCGATTTACAATTTTTTATGAAATAATATATCATTTTATATAATCATTTATATAATCATTATTTATATACTAATTATATTTATATAATCATTTTATATAATTATTATTTTTTTGCAGAAAATATATAAAATTCATAAAATTCATTATTATTATTATAATTTATGCATTATGCGTTTCGATATTCACTGCAAGTTAAAAATCTATAGTATGTGTAATGTGAATTATAAATGTAAACATGCAATAAAATACACTACAAAAATCAATTCTTACATAGAAAAATTAATTAACCACTTAACCACTTAAATATTAATGTTGATGATACATCTTGGATTACGACGTAAAATTAGCAATAGCAATTCATGATTATATAGTTAAAAGTTGAAAGAACTTTAAAGACATTCTATACGCAATTATATATTTTTCTTGTCAATATTTAAAATTCTTAATTTCTTATTTGTTTATTAAAATAGTATAAGTATTATATCTTTATCCAAAAATTGCAATAATGAAGAATATATATAGAATCTTTTGTTATTTTTATCTGTATATATATGTGTCACATGATTTGTATATGTGCAGTCACATATTTATTATTTATGCATTTCACATTTCTTTGGCGTTCTTTTTTGGTTTTCTTGCACGGTATCAGCTGATGTAAAGAAAAACGAAGATTGTAATAGGATACATTAAATTTTAGCTATCAATAATCGAAACTGAAATGTATTAATGCACTCGATTAAAAGATTAAAAAAACACAATATAACTTAGATGTAAAAGATTTAAGAAATATATAGATTTAAGAAATATATATAGCGGCATTAAATTCTATATTTCAACATATAATTATCCTCTAATTATTATTTAATTTTATTATAAATTGGTATTTATTTATCATTGGTCAGATTTCCAGTTTAAGAAGGACTATTTCGTTTATTTTCCATGTTTTTAGAAAGTGAATTTCTCAGAAAACATATTTTATTATATACGGTTCTCATATTAAATCTCATATTAAAAAAGTTTTCTTAGTAGTTTATCAAAATTAAAGTATTTTTTTTAAATTAGAAAGTAGAGGTAAAGAAGTAGAAGTATTAGAAAAAATTTTTTATGTTTTATCTATTTACAGCATTATAAAATGCAGTAAAAACCATAAAATTTTTATTTTACATATTTTTATATCTCTTATGACATTTTAATGCTATATGCTTAAAATGAAAAAATTCGATTTTTTTTCAAAAGATTAATTACTTAATATAAAATAGAATATTTCAGAAAGAAATATTAGAAAAACATATACTTTACATTGAGTTATATTTTCATACATTTAAACTTAATGAAAATCGAAAGGAAGTACTTCCTTATATCCCCTTGTCAGACAATAATATTTTTAAAAAATCGTGTGTATTATATCGTTATGTCTAAGTATTGACATCATATACATACTAAGTATACAGATTATTCTAGTAATTAAATATCCAAGCAGTTAGTGATTTTTTATCAAAAAATAAGTGAAAAATGTGGAATGAAGTTTCATTTTAGAGAAAAATAATGTTGTAAATGTATTGCATGTGCTGAACTAAGTCTTGTTTTGACGAATCTCTGTTTCTTTTTTATTTATATTTACGTTTGTTCATATAGATAATATAAATCATCGAAATTATAATAAAGTTATCGAAACTGTTCTACTAACTGACAACTTGAAGTATGACAAATCTTTCTTTCTGGCAACATATTAATAAATGGATAATTAATTATATAAGAATAGTGTATTCTTATCATGTACGAAGAATACAAGAATTTACACCTTATAACTTCATTCAGTGAATGGCTTTTTGTCATTAGCTGCTGAAACAACATTATAATAATTAGAAATTTGTATTGAGTATTCTATAAACAAGTGAAAATCAAAATTTATATATGATGGATCTCTATTACTAATTCATTTTCAAAAAAGATGGAATCTTAACATTTGTGCCGTGATCATGAATAGAAAATGAATTGGAAATAAATAGTATTATACTTTCAAACTGTTTAAATAGAACATTTATATTTGAATTTTTTATCTTCTTACTTATCTTTTTTATTAAAAAATATACTTCTGACTGATTAGAAAAAATTTGATTTTTGTGACTATTAAAAAATTTCAATAGGTGGAACATTTCACTGCTGAAAAACTTTCTACATGTATGATATAAATATTGGATTGGTCACATTAAGCTGACTATTGTAATTGTCGGATTAATATTTAATCTTAATCTTTTTTATAGGATTTTCTTATAAAATCCAAAATATATCCTAAAGATAATAGAAGTGTTGAAGAATTAAAAGCAAATATTATTTCGATTTTTAAAAAATTAAAAAGTACACATAAAAATCTGCATAATAATTTAATTTAGTCAAAAAATATAGTTGTGCATATAATAATATGTCGAATAGTATATTAATATATTGATTGCCGCCATGTCATCCATATTTGAATGACAGCTATTATGGTAAGTACTCCAATGGGTATATCAAATTCAATAGGTGATGCTTTCCTTTATTTAATTAGAGACAAAATTAATTTGTAATGGTTTTATATTAATACAAATATTTTTATATTAATATAAATATTTATTAATAACAACATATAAGAATGTGTACAGATAATAAAAAAGTATTTTCTTTTACAAAATTGTTTAATATTGTGTTTTTCTATGATATTCGCCAAAGCAATCTACGCAAAGTTGCAATGTTTTGAAATAACCATAGTTCCTGTTCTTTTTTTTTTACATTTTTCTAGCTTACTGTCGAGTTTAGAGTGTATCTGCTTTTCTTATAATAGCTACCAAATTTCAAAGCAACGCCGCAGCTTCTTAGATTATTTCATTAGCTAATTCTCTATATAGAATTATTCTATACAGAATAATGATATTTTAAGAAGCAATAAAAGAAGTTTAAAGAAGTTTAAAATTAAGAAAATTGCTTTTAAAACAATTCAATTATGCTAGAAAAACAAACAAATTAATTATAGACATATATTGTTAATGAGTCATACTATGGTGAAATGCGGATTTAGGTCCTACTAAAACATTTAATTTACGGTCGACAATCAATGTGTTAATAAAATCTTTTAAATATAATAGTCTTATTCATGAAATTCTTATTCATGAAATTATTCTAATCAAATATAAAATGAAAAAGATTGACAATTAATAAAATGTTAGTAATAACAGAAAGCGTAAATCATAACATTGTGCATTACAAATACAAATATGAGCAAAAATAAAAATCCGTCAAAAATTTAGACGCTAATAATGTTATACAATTAGTATTTATATCTGATGAATATTTAATATCTTCGGATTTTCAAAATCTTTTTTCTCGGAAATGAAATTTCATATCAATCATCTCAAAAATTTCATTCTGTACTTTCAAGTTATTTCTTTATAAGAAATAACTGTCTGCTTGTATCATAATTGTTGAGACATATTTTATATATACATATACATATATATAGTTCTAGGAGGAGTTTTTTTAATATTCTGAGAGGTGATGGTATATCGTTTTAAGCAAAAATATTTACATAAATGTTTTTCTGTTTTGATAATCCAAATTGAATGTATAATATTGTCATTATATCCGCTGATTTTCCCTTTTGCCACTGTGATTCTTACGTCTTTGTTGATATATTGATTGTAGAAGTATTGTTAATGCTGTACATATCCATAAAATATCAGAAATGCAGATATGTTATAAGTTTGCGATAATAATGTTATTGCTATTATTGAAGAATATTGTCAATGTTTTCTTATTCGCAGAATTCCGGATCAAATTTTGCAATTTTCAATATATTGCATAACTGATACGCCTTTCATGCTTCATTTGAATAAAGATAGCAAGTTTACAACTGCACATAATAATTTTGCAACTACATATGCAATCTCGCAAACCGTCAGAATGAAATACACGTTCATAAACATTTTTGTTTAAAATGATCATAATACAATCGCGTTTTAAAATATTAATTTTTTCTCGTAAGACATTTTATATATAAAAAAATTTTTATTTTTCTATTTAAACTAAATTTTTTATTTCGTAAAATTAAAAAAAAATTTCTGAAATTCATATTCATTTTGTATTCTTTGTGATGACTTTAATATCTTTAATATTTTATTTAATATCTTTTAAAATCTTTAATATTTAATACTTCAAAAGTTAATTATAAAGTAAATTCTAAAATTAGCACCTTTATAATGCGTCATAGCATAATACAAAATATATGCTTTAAAATTCATAGATTCATATGTTTGAAAATATATATCATATAAAAAACATCATTCATCTAATATTCCTCTTGCGCCATGTAACATATTTAAACGCGTAAATTTTGGATAATGTAATTGGCCAATTTTAATTATGTTTCACATTTTAGAAACTATTATAGTTCTGATGTTTAAATATTAAAATTTTTATTAAATAATATTAGGAATGTTATTTACATGATTTATAACATTTAAAATATCCTTTATATTAAAGAGAGAGAGAGAAAGAGGAAGGGAGGGAGAATACAGGGGGAGTATACGATATATATATATATATATATATATATATATATATATATATATATATATTCCAAAACCATAAAGTGACAAGAGGATGATTTTACATGAAGAAATAAATTGAAAATGTAAAATACAAATTTTTCATGTGAGATTTAATTTCCAAAAAAATAATTTGGAAATTCAACAGGTACGCGTATACTTAATTATGTTTAGTCTCAATACAACTTATTTTATATTATGTTTATACACATTTATGTTCATAAACCATCATAAATTTACTAATATTAGAAACATACTTCACGAACATATAATAAAATGCATTTGCTTTTTAAGATTTTTCATGTTATTAATTGAGAAATTAGAAATGTCCATTATATATAGATAATTGTGCCCCTTATATTAAATTTATATATAAAAAAAATATATATATAATAATTTTCAGTGTGTTCTTTATGTTTTAAGACTAAATTGAATTTTTTTTAATTGTGTATGTATGTTCAATGATTTATATAGTATTATCATTTTACACAATAGATTCAATGTAATTTCATAGATAAAAATGTGATGATGTTAGATCTGAAAATTATAAGATCCTGGAAATCATGATAGTCACATTATTTTTTTACTACCATTGATTCAACAATTGTGTTCATTATAGAAAGTTTTCATTTCACTTCTAAAATAATACTTCATCGAGAAATTAAAATTCTTTTAATTTTGAGTACATTTTTTAATAATACAGTTTATTTATTTTATAAATATAAATATAAATACAATATTAATATTAAATGTGAAAAGAAGTTTAATTTGAAAAGAAATAAAATTCTATAATTTGTTCTTTAGACAATTCAAATATCTATTTTTCATTTATTTAAAAGTATTTAAATATTTAAAAATATTTTCTGTGATAACAGAATTTTCAAACTTTCAAACTTAATATATATTAATCTTAAACATTTTATCCCTTATAAATGTTACTTCATTGCTATAAAATTTTTAATAAGAATTATGCATCTTTAAAGTGCTGATAGAGTTAATAAAATATTATTCGCGAAATGTAATCATTATTTATAAGCACTAAAATATCCTACAGATATGGTAAGAATATAACATACATAATACATGTAATTGCAACTAATAAACAGTTTGATGAAATGAAATCACTTCTCAAAAGTATAAAGATATTTTCTTAAGATATAAATTATTGTAAACTATAATATGAAATACAAAAAAATATATTTAAAATATAATATAAAATAAAAATTTTATGGTAAATATATCTTTATTTAAATATACATTGGTAAGTTGATGTATTTAGAAATTTATAGTGCTAAGAAAAGATTTGAAATACAGAAGTTATATTTATAAAGTAATATAATTATAAAAAATAGTATACATATATTTAGCAAACGTAGACATATAACTGCTATATAATATAAAAATAAGATGTAACAATTTTTATTCCATACTATGACTACTGATTCTATTTTGTAACAATTATATTTTTCTATATTTATTTGTAACATTAAAATAACTATAATGAAATTATAATATCTTGATCATACTTATCACACTTATCCTCAAAGATAAATGTGGAGAATTACGAATAACGTAAATGTTGCAGTAATCTCCATATTATATTTGTCTGTATTGTCTGTATTATATTTATCTGTATTACATTTCATTTTATTATGATACGGATATATTTAGGATACATGCATACAATACTGAATACATGCATATAATAAAACTGAAATATATTATAAATTCAATAGGTTATTCAATCAATACTTTTTATTAATCATTCTTATAACGTAATATAAATAATCAAGAAAATAATAATACATATAGAATGCAAATATTCCATTATTAATATATAATATTCATTACATATTAATATAATATAATAACTATTTGTTCAATATACATGAAACATAAATTGATTCGAATATATAATACAAAGAATTAATTCATATAAATAATTTTTTTAAAGAAAATGGCGTGATTAAATAAATATACTTTTATTATAAAACTATTGTATAAAATATTTTTTGATGCTTTATAACTTGAAAAATATATGAAATAAATATATAGAAAATATAAAAAATGCTATATTTTTGAAAATAATTCCATTCTTCAAATTGCGATATAATCTATACCAGACAAAAATTTCTGTATTCATCTGTTTATCCAATCAATATTTATATCAAGTTTCATTACATAATAAACAACATAATAAATAATTTATCATATTTGGAATATAAAGGATGAATATCTAAAAATTGCATTCTTTTCAAAAAATGTGATTTAATAAAAATATTTTTATTACTAAAGTTTTATATGAAACATTTTTAAATATATTTTTTATAGCTTACAAGATATCGTGAAAAAAGCGGAAACTCTTACAGCTTTATGAAATGATTTCACCATTTCAAATCATTTATAATCCACAACAAAAATTTTTTTAACTTGTCTATTCATTCAACCTACATTTATGTCAAGTTTCACTAAAATCAGAATTTCCAGATTTGTAAGATTGCGAGATTTCTTAGTGAATTCTTGACAAAGGTAAACTATAAGGATAAAAAACTTGCTACTAGTAATATTTACTAACACAAGTACATACATAACATAATCATCTCGATTTACACTATTACTAAATTACTAAATATAATTAATAAGTATATCTGGCGAATATTCTAATTTTTCTTTTTAAACAAAATCTATAAGTATCTGGCGAATATTCTAATTTTTCTTTTTAAACAAAATCTATAAGTATTTGGTGAATATTCTAATTTTTCTTTTTAAACAAAATCTTGTATTAAAAATTTTAATTCTATATTTTTGGTTTATTTTTCCATGTAATAAATTTCCTTGGTGTACTTGTATTACCAATTCAAAGATATTTTGTATACAGAAATCTCGTATTTCTTGCAAACCTTGCAGTTTCATTAGTTTAGATTAATTATGTGAAATGTAATATTTTGAGAAAATTATTTCAATAACCCATAATTTTAGATATATCGTAAAAGTTATAATTGCAGAGAATTTTTAAGATCATCTCTGAAGAATATTGATATCTGTTCAATAAATTTGTTTACGTAAGTATCAAGACCAAATCTTTATATTTATCAAAAAATAAAAATTAAAAAAAAAGAAAAACAATTATCTTATCTTATTATCTTATTCATCTTATTCATCTTATTTATCTTATTCATCAATGTATTGATCATATATCAAGTTGACATGAGCTGATTATAGTTTCTTGATTTAGATCTTTAATTACTATTATATATAATATAATATAATATGTAATATAATAATACAGTATTAGTTTAGAGAATAATTTTTTCTCATTGTGATAAAAATGATATAATTGTTAATTACAAATACAGTATTAGTTAAAGATAGAGAATATTAATGCTCAATATTCTTAAAATTGCTAATGGCATATGTGATATCATCAAATAAATTGATTTAGAACTACTTTCCCAATATAATATTATTCTATAATATAATATAATTTAATAACTATAATATTTTAATAAAAATATTTTAAAGATTTTCTATAGCAATACTATAATTGTGCCAGTACTATAATGAACAAGAATTCAAAAATGTCTTATAAAATTTTCTTCTCTTATAAATGCGATATTGATTATGCTATTCTGTAGGATATTTCTATCAGAATGGAATTATTAAGTATGATCGGTCTTCGACGCCTTAGATTGATGAAATAATAAATAAAGAAACTCTTTTTTCTTTATAAAGATATAAAGACTCTCGATAGGCTAGCTGACGCCACAGATTTTCTCCGTTTATAATTCTACAATTACTCGATTACTTTTACTGCTATTATTACTACTCTTACTCTATTCTTATATTCTCACATTCTTTGTCGTTGTGCTTTATATAGTTAAAAGTAGTACTACATTTCAGAATTCGGTTACATATTATCGCTACATATTATCATTCGATCTGGATGAATCACGTCGTCCCGCGAGCTTTCGAGCGTCAACGGTTTCTTCCGCAGTTGTTCTTTGTTCTGGACACGACGTATCCAGCACACACACGTGCGCATAGGCTTCGCCGATTACAAGCCTTTGATATGTGCCATCACTGATAATCCCTTTCTTCTATACTACAATTCCATACCTAATCGCGTCTAATTTAGTTGATTTCACTCGACTTTCAAAGAACTTTTCAACATAACAATTCGATAATTATAGCAATATATTTCCATAATACATTATGTGCAGTGAAAATATAGTAAATTTAATTATTTATGTAATTATATAAAATTTTTATGCTTTTATCTATAAATCATGTATCAGATTTAGGTATATTAAATTCAACCGCATAGATTTTTTAAGAAGTATTTTCAGTCATTCACCCAATTAGTTGCATTCACATGATGACGTTTCGATTTCTACTAATTAATGACAAACAGAAATCAAGATATTCATAAACATCATTTCATTTGTTGGTAAATCACTTCTCAATTGACAGCTTGGATGACATATACAACACTTATATTGTACCCAAAAGAATCCTTATTTTCAAAAAAGATAATTTTTATCTGAATATATGGACTAGCATTAATACTCACGTTATCGATTTGTATATTTATCGAAAAAACTTGAAGAGAGATAATTATCGCAAATTTTTCGAAACAATTCTTTTTGATTTGTCAAAAAAAGTTATCATTAAATTGTCGATAATTGATCTTTCAATGAGATAATGCTCCATAATATATAAGGAGTATTTAGATGAGGAATACTTAAATGAATATAAGATTACTTAGATGAAGTTTTCTTCAAGAATATAAATGAATGGAAAGAATTGAAAGATTCAATTTACTCTAGCTCTTGCTAGATTCTTGATTCAGTCTCCGCTTTCATTTGATTTAATTACTCTTTATTTTTTTCTGAGGATTGTTTAAGGAGGCAGTTTCATATAACTAAAAACTCTAAAAATATTGATTTTTGTGAATTTTTTTTAAACTATTGATGATATTCATATTTTCTTTGGATATAAAGTATTTTGATTCACTAAAAGTGTTTTTTTTTTATTTTCTTTATTATTTATTAAATATTATTTATTGTATAATATGATTCATTTCCAGAAATGTATCTGTTGTTGACATTTAACACTTTTTATAGTTATTTCTGAAAGATAACAGAAGATATTTTAGATTAAATGATTTATGCCGAGAATATCTGGAAAAAAAAAAAATATGAAGAATTAAAAAAGTTGCATGAAAAAGCAAAATTTTAGCGACAAAAATATTAGTTTTATATTATTAACAAAAGTGTTATAAATAAACAACAAGATAACATATATAATTCTTGAAAAAATATATAATGTATTAAATAGATTTTGTTTAAAGCTAATTAATTTCCGATTTACCTTGCACATTACTTTGATATAAAAAAAAGTACTTAAAGTTTCTGTTATGTATAAATATCATGATACAGTTGAAAAATTAATCTGAATTTAATCTGCTATTCCGAAAACAGAAAATAAATCTTTCTTTTCTTTGAAAAGAATCTTGTTAGATTGTTTTATAGATTGCAAACTTCTTTGCACTTTTCTAAATTACGATAGTTCGTATTTTATTATTTTATTATCATGTTTATATATAATATTTTTATATATAAAATAGTATAATATATATTATTATTTGATCATGAAGCCCCATTTCTATTTTAATAATTTTTGAATTGCGATAGAAATATTTTGAAGCCAGATAATGTTAAAATTTTATTTGAGATTCTGTATATGTTTACTTAATAAATCTATTAAATATCTCTCTAATAAATCTTTCTAATAGATTATTTTTGGATAAATCTTCATAAATTGGCAACAAATGATGTTAAACATTTTTGTGGAGAATAAACTAATACATAAAGTTACCAAATTTTTCATTTACTTATATGACCAACAACAGCTTTTAACTCTCAATACAGAGTATTGATGCATCTTCTTTGTTTTACTCATGAAATTCATGAAAAATATGCATTTTGTTTTCTATGCGAGGTATGTTTATACATGTACATAAATCAAAATTTCAAATGATATTGACAATAATTACCGTTTTCACCAATCGCGCGCGCGCGCGCTTTAGAAAATTGCAAATTGTTCCTAGAAAGAATGAAACTAGAATGAACCTCAAAATAATAAACTCTAGAAACCATTATTTTATATCTATTTAACTATATTATTATTTAATGAATAATTAGCGACCAATTATGATTTTGAAGTTGTGATGCATCATTAAGTGATGCTGTTTCGTCATTTTTATGAATTCAACTTTATTAAGAAACTATTGAAAGCATTAAGAAAATATCTTTGAAATATATTTTTTTGATTAATATAGAAATTAATATAAAGTAATATAATATAATAATATAATTAGTATAAAAGTCGATATTTTGAACTTATTGGATAATAATCTCTCTTTAAAAGTGATGTATGTGCCATAGAAACAAATAAAGAAAATGAATTGACTAGGAAAGTAAAAGAACATTCTTAAAAATTACCTATTAAATTGAAGAAGATAACAGGTGAAGATAGGCGAAATATTTTAAAACACATTTCTTATGTATTCTTTACTGCATAAAAAATCTCCGCTAATATTTTTGAAATACGCCATCATTAAATCAAATATAAATTCGCAGCAAACACATATATACATATATGGCATGTATGCATATATATACATATAAAATAATATGAAGAGCATTTAGAATTACAAAATTATTTAAAAATGATAAACAAGAAAATTATGATTTTCATGGCGAAGTAAAATGATCGCATAGTATAATAATGGTTAAAAAATAATTTATAGTTGTTTGAAAATTAATAACATTTGAGGAAATTACGAAAAAATCGATTTGTTTTTTTGAGCCATATAGATAAATGTTATTTTTGTAAGAGGTTACCATTAAAGAGGTTACTATTTAATTTTTTCTATCTGCCATTTTGAAGAATATCCGCAACTTAATACGACCTAATTAGAGATTGTTTAGAAATCATTCCAACGATTTTCTTTTTTGATTTTTTTATTTAATACATTCTATTCCACATAATCTAAATTAAATATACGTATACATGTATTTAATACATGTATTTATTGTATTATATGTTATCTATATATATATGTTGTCTATATATATCGTATATATATATGAAATGGACAATGGACAATGGCAGAATGGACAATGCAACTTGATCATTAATTATTTGTTTTTTTATTATTATTTATTATTTTTACTAATTTACAATTTTTTTTAATACTTCAATATATTCAAAGTATGATTACACTTACAAATTGATGTTATTATACTTTTTGTAAATCATTTTTTGATTTTTAATATTCGTTTCATTTTTTTAAAAGAAACTGTTTTTTCTGACTTTCTAATAGGTAATAAAACAAATATCATAAAATATAAAGTTCTTCATAAAAGAACATTATTTTATCAAAATAATATATTACCTAATATAATTATTATAAAGTTTACTGAATAAAACATTATATGATTATAAAAATTATTCTTACAATATTCTTGATTCATATAGTAATATCAGAAAAGAACGAGAAGACAATGATATAAAATATAAAAAAAACATTAAATTTTTAATATATTATTATTCTTTTAAATATATCAATTTCTCGGCAAATTTTATGAAGATCAATGATTATAATCGCTATACTAATATATCTAGTTGCGTCACCAATTTTGATTTTTGAAGAATATTATTTGCTTTAATTTATGCATCCAATTTTATAAAGAATTTTATTCAAATTTGTAATACAATAAATGATTTTTATTTAAAAATGATTCAACACTGTCATTATCATTATAGTATTACATTGGCATTCTCCTAACTTAAAAGTATTTAATTTTTTTTTCATCATTATTTTATTATTTTTATTATTTTATTTATGTCATCATATGATTATGATTATAATGATATTTTTGACAAACAGCAATTATACTAATTTACATATTATTAACTTTCATTTACATATTTACATTACATATATATTACAATTTACATTCTTATAATAAAGATATTATATATTTCAATGCTTATGAACATGCAAAGGATCAATATAATCATAATAGTGCTCTATTTACATATTATATTCTTGTAAAATCTTGAAAATTAAAAAAAAATTAAAAGAAATATATTGAAATTAATTTGTAATCTCTCTAAATATTAAAATATTAAAAAAATAATTTCAGTTCATTTAAAAAAAAACAGAAATAATTAAAGTGATCAAGATATATTGTTTATTCTCTATTTATCCCTTTTTCTTTGTATATCTTTCACATTTAATAATTAATATTAAGAATATCTATTATTTATTTATATTTTTTATTAATATTATCCATTAAAACTATACTATCTATCTAAATTTTTAATTTATTAAAAAATCTTACTGAAGAAAAATATATATTTACGATAATAGTTTGTATACCTTGTTGTATCTTTGCAATCAGGCTTAACTTCATTATTAACTTATTAGAGAATCCTATTAGGAAGATTCTATTAAGAAAAATACATTTAATGTTTGTTTCTCATTATTATATATCTTTGCAATATTAGGCTCAACCGCATCAAGGCTATCCACGGAGATTAGCTCCTTATCCAAATCCACCAATGCATATGGCGCATAAACGACAACAGATGTCATATACTAATCAAAGTCCAACGACTATGCCGCAAAGTTTCAATGGCATGACGGCATCGCATTATTCGAATAATTACCCCGGCGGCGCCAGACCAAATTTTCAGCAGCAGTATCAGCCAATACATAATATAAATTCTGCGTCAAGCGGTTTCGGATCCAACATGATGATACGAGGAACAAGTATAAGACAAGTAGCACCGACTTACAGCGCTCTGTCTCAAACAGTTACCACAAATCAATATGGCTATAATAATAATGGAGTACCTGTTATGTCCATGATCCCATCCACGTCAATCGGCAATCAGCAATTCATTAGTCATCAGTCAAATGCGATATATGGCAATAGTAATACATCATATGGCGCATCTTCCCTGGCGACTAACCAATATCAGCAAGATGTAGCATCAATGAGATCCACAAGTGGTGGCAACGTAACTTATCAACATAGTCCCATACCTGGTAATCCAACGCCTCCATTAACGCCTGCTACCGGTATGCCGCCTTATATCAGCCCAAATCCAGATATTAAGCCTAACTTCAATGAAATAAAATCACCTATTAATATTCAAAGTAAGCAAATTTTTAAAATTTATGTAAATTATGTTTTATGTAAAAGTATTTTTAATCCAAATTTAAAATTATATAAATAAACCAAATAGCATAGTTAATAATCATATATAATTATATATAGAAAGTTCATTCTTATATTATTATCAAATCTATAAATTCAGTGCCTTTTTTATAAAAATGGAAAAAATAAAAGATTTATTTATAAAAAATTAAATAATCTCAATTATGAAAATAATTGCCATTATTATCAATGATTTTACGCTATTTATCAAACAGATTTCAAATTTCATTATTATCCAGTAATAAATACTTAACGATTTTAAAACGGTTTAAAAATGGTTATAATTTCAGACAAGCTTCAATCTCTTGAATATAGTTAAATAATGTAATAGTGTAATGTAATAGTAAATAAATAATTATTAGAAAAGATTATATCTAGTGAATATGATATATAAGGGAAAAATTTCCAATCTGAATTGATAAAAATTCTTTTCTTATTCTTTTTATGATATGTGGCCGAGCGTTATCATGAAATAAAATCATTTTACTTTTTTTGATAAACAATCATTTTTGTTCCAACTTATCACTCAAATTGATGAATGATATTGATGAGTAGTAACTTATTGTAATTATTTCGCTTGGATTTAATAACTTGTAACAATACGTCTTCCACGATTCATCAATCATTAAAATATAAAATAATATCTCGCCAAATACCTTCTTGGCTTAGATTTGCATTCTTCAGCCAAAGTTCATGTTTCTATCTTTCTATGTTTAAGATTTTCATACAGAATTAATTTTTAGTCGTTGATTATAATATAATGCAAGAAATTTTTCTTCCCTAGACAATAAAACTAGAATCCAAATATCGTTTGCTGTCTTCACTTATGTATGATAATAATTCAATTATTTTATGTTTTTATAATTTATTTTTCAGAATTTTTTCCAATTGCCAATTGTTGTAATTAAATAATCTAGTATGACTTGAAGCAATGAAACAAAAAACTAAAAACTATTTATTTTAAACAATTCTATTTATTTTTATCTAATAGCTCTTTATCAAAATTTCATTATCGCAGTTTTTCATTATAAAATCTTTAAAGTTGGTCTCGATATTTTTGATCATGCAGATCAAAATTCTTATTATGAAATTTCTTATCTTAATATGTTTTATAAATTATAGCAATTTCATAGGATAAAGCAAATCAGTTTCAGCAATATGCTTTCTGAATTGGAATGCAAAAGAACTGCAATATTTTAAACACATTGATTGTGATATTTTTTTATTTTTTGTTAAAGTCATGTTGTTAGGAACATTCCTTGTAAAGAAATATTTGTAAATATTGACATTTTAAATCCACAAAGATAATATCTTCCGCGAAGAAATCTTCAAGTTTAAAATGAAAAAATTAAGAGTAAATGATAAAAATAAAGGCACCGAATTTTTATGTATATAATATATAAATATATATATATATATATATATATATATATATATATATATAATATATGCGCATATATGTGAATATATAACAGAAAATCTGTATGTATATATATATATATATACACACACACATACACACACACACACACAAATATGTATAGATATTAAATTTTGTGTGTGTGTGCGCGCGCACATTTTGTGTATGTATCAAGATTCAATAAATAATATCGATGTAATTGCTTATTTCAGATGATGAATTGAGGTTAACATTCCCTGTGAGAGATGGCATTATACTTCCTCCCTTTCGTTTAGAACACAATTTGGCTGTTAGCAATCATGTATTTCAATTAAAGCCCACAGTACATCAAACGCTAATGTGGCGATCGGATTTGGAACTGCAGCTGAAGTGTTTCCATCATGAAGATAGACAAATGAATACAAATTGGCCAATGAGTGTGCAAGTTTCGGTAAACGCAACTCCTCTTGTGATTGATCGCGGCGAAAACAAAACTTCTCATAAACCACTTTATTTAAAAGATGTTTGTCAAGCAGGAAGAAATACAATACAAATTACTGTGGCGACATGCTGTTGCGTAAGTTCGATTTTTGTTGATAATTTAAATATAGTACTATATAATTAATAATAATATTTATGTAATTTGGAAAATTTTTAATCAACTTAGAAATTAATTAAATATAGCATAAGGAAGCATGTATATAAATGAATTTATAATATTTATATTTAATATATATATATAAATATATAAATAAATAAAATTTCTTTTTTTTCATTGTGATTTTTTGTTTTTTTTTTCTTTTTTCTTAATTTCTTTTTATTATAATGGTCTCTTTTTTACGTTAATTCTTTTTTCATAGTCACACTTATTCGTATTGCAATTGGTACATCGACCGAGTGTACGTAGTGTACTTCATGGATTATTACGTAAAAGATTGCTTGCAGCAGAGCATTGTATAACGAAAATTAAAAGAAATTTCAATAATACGTTATCGAATAATGGTATACAGTCGGAAAAAGACGTAGTGGAACAAACAGCACTAAAGGTGAAATTCGTTTAAAAGATATTTAAAAATTTATATTTTATTGTAAAATTTTGATGATGATTTAAATTTCATGCACATTTTGTTCTTCTCTATAGGTATCCTTAAAATGTCCTATTACCTTTAAACGCATTACACTGCCAGCTAGGGGACATGATTGCAAACATATACAGTGCTTCGATTTGGAGTCATATTTGCAATTAAATTGTGAACGAGGCAATTGGAGATGTCCGGTGTGTACGTAAGTATTCAGAAAATTATTATAATTTATGATTACAATTTATCAATAATTAATCAATTATTAATAATTAATAACAAACGAACATTAACCAATTTTTGCAGAAAACCTGCACAGTTGGAAGGTTTAGAAGTTGATCAATATATGTGGGGTGTTTTGAGTACATTAAACAATGCAGAACATGTCGAAGAAGTAACAATCGATTCAGGTGCCAACTGGAAACCTGCGAAGAATTTTTCCGGAATAAAGCCCGAAGAAGAGAACGATTGCAAGAGAATAACTAAAGCCATGTCGCCAAGTAGTATGAATATGCCGACAATGAACAATTGGGATATGAATCAGGCGATGAGCCCATATATACCACCAGACATGAATAGCATTGTTAGCGGCTCGATGATGAACAGCACATCTTCCACATACACGGGTAACAGCATAAACCATCGGAATACATCTGGTGGCACATATGAAATAAATACTGGCACTAACACTATTAGCAATGATTATGTCAGCGGAACAGGTCCGCTCTCGCACTTAAATGAATCTGTCAGCTCCTTAGATCCTCTTAATGCTATGGAAAAGTCACTTAATGATCAGGTAAGTTTTGTCAATCATTTATGACATAATTCGCGATATTGTAATATGATAATAAGAAGCAGATGCATAGACACGGCATAATGAAATAATCATAAAATACCAGCAATAATAGATTTGAATGTAGCTTTTATATAAATACCCAAAAAATTACAAAAAAATTTAATTTTATCGGATTTAAAGTGAATAATTTCATCTAAATAATAATACAATCGAGTATTAGTGTCACTCAATTTCGGATAATGACTTTTCATAAACACTTAAAATCTAATTTTCACTTGACGTATCGCTTTTTTTTTAAATCGTCGTTTTCTATATTGATACATCGACTATATGATATTTCGTAAAAAAAGTATTCAGATACGCGAAATACATGAATAATATAAATATAGATAATAAAATATAGATTAATTGTATATGCGCAAATCGCAAATATAGGGAATGGAAAATCTTTAATAATAACTAATTTTAAGAACTGATGTTATGGAATATTCTAAAAAGGTCTATAAAAATATTGAAGTTATAATTAATTTCGGGAAGGCGATTTAAATTCACTAATGATATTAAATTCACTAATTAAAATTTCATATTTATTTCATTTTCATATTAAATATCTTAAAATATTATACTGTATAGATATAAGTACTTTTATACTCAACTTTTTTGAGAATATTAAGATTATACAATAACGCATTAATTTCGTAATAAAATTATTTCTTGTTACGTGACATATTTGTATATTACATATATATAATTAGATATAAACTATTTAAAATAAAAATCTTAAAGTAAACAATTATATGCTATGACATTATATGGTGTTTCGACAAATCTGAATACGCGAAATTTCAGCTTTGTTATTGACAATCTTTAATCGTTTCCCATTTAAAATTATTATAATCTTAACATCTTCGTATTTATGTCACAGAATCTGCTATTATAATTAGTTTTGGCATATTTTATATTCGAAAATATTATTGTGAAACTGAAAATATTATAGTAAAATTGGAAAGACATTAATAAAAAATAAATAGTAAATTTGTTTCAAGAAAAACAATGAATTTAAATCTATCAGATGGAATATCTAAATAATATTTCAATTAAATAAAAATAGATAACAAAAACAACTATTCTTTGTTTTATACGGAATATAATGATTTATGTAAGTATAGGCTATTAATGAATAATACATTATTATTTTAGAGAACATTAATATTCTTAAAACAATCAAAATCATCATAGCTATAATATAAAAATTCTTTCTTAACATATCTCTATTATTGAAAATAGAGTGCGTTCATACATAAAATGCAATAATACATAACAAAACATAATAATAATAATTCTTTTTTCCTTTGCAATTAAATGCTATGAAGTTTTGACAAGCATTACAATTCATTTGTGATGAAGTAAATGACATTGTAATGAATATTGATATTGATATTGACATATACTGATATTTATAAGATATCTTAAACTATTGCAACTTTGCAAGACTCCACCTTGCAAAAATATCGTTAATCTTATTATATTCTTAAATTAATACAAATTAATCTAAGATTAATAGCAAAACAAATTAATTTAAATTCAAAAGTGCCATTATGAACAGAATTAAGCTAGTTGTTGGAAAATTCTCATAAAAACAAATAGATCTTATTTTTTAAGTTGCTAGTTTAATAATTTGATAGTTTAATAGATTTCGATATTGTAGTTATTATCTAAAACAATAACGATTGATATTCTATAAAATGCAAATAATTCGTTTAAAATTGCAATTGTTAATAATAATAGTTAATAATAGATAAATTGACACTCTTCATTTTAAGTTGCATCAACTGTAACAAGTTACACCATATCTATATATTTATATAAACTGGTGTTAATTCTTTTCATAAATTTTTTAAATATCTCAATAATAACCTTGAAATCTCAGTATAGTGTGAGCGTATTTGACATATTTCATATTTGATTACGTAATGTAATATGTTCAATGTGTACATCAAGATCTATCGAATATAAAAACGAGCGATATTTTTCATTATTTCCATGCATACAATTATGCAGTTAAGTTGTCAAAATGAAGCCAATGAAACTAAATCAAGCTATAACTCGAACATTAAATGTTTGAACATCAAATAGTTGGCATTTAATATAAAATTTGTTTATGGAATTTTGTAGTTTGCACGAATTAAATTCTGATATGTTTTCATTGAATATGTTTAATTGGGGAATTTTTCTAAATTTTTCTAATTTTTCTTTCGTCTTTTTCGAGCAATGTGCTCAATGAACTCAAAGTTGTCTTTGACAGAAGACTATTTATTAAATTCATCGTATATTTCTCTTTCTTCTTTGATTTCGAATCCGAAGATGGTATTTATTATTAATAATAGCGCATGAGAATAATAACATGTGTTCTTATTTATTAGTTTGAATGTTACATTAATCAAAATGAACAAGATAATCAACATATGATAGTTTATTACGCGATTAATGTATAATACAGAAAATTATTTTTCCGAATGTAAAATTTGTATAAATCGTCCATAATCTTAAATTAATATAAAATAATGTAAAATGAAGATATAAATAATGAAATAAATTTTTATAGCTTGTATTATAATTAATGCCTCCTTATTAATTTATGGATAGCATTGTTCTAATAATAATTAAAGTGCAACTAGTATGAGCAATGGAATATTCTTACCTATTACTTCAATAAGTGCAATTCGATAGAACTGCATCTGATTTTGTTTTATTGGTATTGCTCATAATAATGAAAATTATGAATCATGTAGCATAAGTGAAATCAAAATGTTCTTAATATCTATATTCTTAATATCTATATTGCTTTTATTCTCTATTTATGCAAAAAATTCAATATGAAGGTTATCTTGTAGTGAATGATTCTTAGTTGAAAGATTAATAAATTATGTATAATAAATTGCTTTGCCTAGAAGTAATTTTAATTTTTTTCGTATTGAAGCTGTTGATATATCACCAATTGTTTCAATATACTTATCTGATTTGTACACACATTTTGACCATTTTATGTTATATCCTAAAAATTTAATTAATAAATTTGAGAAAGACATTAGATTAGACTGTGCGATTTCATTTACTCTTGAAAAATTATATCAAGAATTGATATGAAATTATCGAATCCACTTGTAAATATGAGTATGTTATCAAAGAAATTCAGCAGGTTTAAAATAGCTTCTAGAATAGATCTCATTTATTATTGCTATTTTATGGATATAATTGTTGTTGTAAACTTTATGTTGGCTCGAATTACTCTATTGGCATATAGAACGAAAGCGGTTTTTAATTTAAGAATAACTTTTTCATCAGTTGATAAATATGGTAGATAAGCATCTATAATATCCAGATGATAAAAGAAGTTATATAGCATATTTGAATCGATTATATACTTATATACTTATTGGTAATTATACAAAGATTTATATTTTCCAGTAATATATTGCCATTCTTTCTATTGCCTTCTAATCACTATATATATGTTGATGCTTTCAAAATTTTCAAAATTTTTATCTTTTTGAATGACATGCAATCTTCATGTTAATTTCTTTAGCATATGTTTCACATAAAGGTATTATATGTGCTCTATCGAAATGATTTTAAGTTTATATATTATATTTGCTGATTCACTAAGTATCAAATATTATAATTAAAGATATCTTTATGGTGTATTAATATTTTAATATCTGATATATTGATCATCTTTGTCGATCAAATGATTAAATGATAGATATGATATGGTAAAAAGCATTATATAAATTTTATAATAATCAAAATAAAAGATAATTGAACAAAAGTTATATATTTATATAGCAAAATGCAATTCATTCTCAAAGAGTATATTTATGTTGTCTAAAATATAAAGATTCAGTATTCAGTTTTCGTATACTTTATTGTCATAACATCGATTAAAATATGACCACTAGATTTAATATAAAGACTTATATAACTTGTAAATTGAAGTATAATGTATGATACAATGTAAAATTTGTAAAATAAAAGATTTAATTAAGTGGATAATCTTTTATTGATGATCTTACTTATGATGGTGCATCGATATCTAGTTTTATGTATAAATTATAACAATATCTACATTGAGTACTTCTTATATAACAGATGGATTTTATTAATCCCATATCTTTTTTACTGAAACAGTAAAATGTCAATTTGTTTTGTTGATGATATTATTATGTTTATTTGATTTTTTATTGTATTATGTAGTTTGTATCATAGCTTAGCTTCTTTTCGATTCGCAAGTTTTGATTCGCGCTATAAATATAATATTGCTTACCGCAATTGATAGAATTAGCTTGTTGAAATTATCATTAATCACGCATGTATTATGCTTTACATTCATTATAAGAAGTTTATAAAGATCATTTCAGTTGCTTTTTTGTAATGTATTTTTGTAATGTATTTGACTTTATTGTGGACTTCGACTGCGGTGATAGGTTTGAAATATCAAAATTCTTTATTATATTTCGTTTTTGATAAAACAATATTTATATGTTTACAATATTTATACGATATCTATATTGATAATTTTGATTTCATCATCTGTTATGTTATTTAAAAGTATACGCTAGTTGTGGGCTTTTTCGCAATAATCTTATCACACATGCTTTGAAATTTTCCAATTGTTTAATTAATATCCTATCAAGAAAATCAGAATAAGTAGAATCCTACTTGAAATATAAAAAAATGTACAAACTTACCAACCAGTTTTTTTAATAACAAATAATTATAATAATAAATAGTTTTTTTTCCTCTCGTAAAATTATGTCTAAATTTAATTTATAAATTAAATTTTTAGCGTACTTTTATTTTTAATTATTTTTAATATAATTAATTAATTTAATATAATTAAAATTATTAATGAATATCTTATTTCATATATTAGAATATTGAATTGACACAGAATTGAATTGAATTAAATTAGAATTATGAATTGACAGGAAAACTAAAAATTTAAGCACCTTATTTATTTCTGTGCGTATATGTATTGGACCATAATTATCATAAAATTCTATTGTGATTTAATATAATGTCTAATCGAAATGTTTTAAATAATTTTTGACTATTGTTTCTGCAGGAATCGGTATTCATAGAAAATATAGATGATTTCATTTGCACTACAGTCTGTTTTCTTGAATTTGATAAATTTGAATTGAAGAAATTAACATAAGAATAAAAAATTCTTATAATATAAGAAGTAGAAAAGCATTGGCAAATAAGGTAATAAGTATTTGAAACAGAAACAACCTTCATCTTTGATAATTGCGTCAAATTTTTTGAATTACAATTTAATGTCTTTTTTTAATTGATCATTATCTATCACAAATTGATATTCTCACGAATTTTGCTATCTTTTGATTGATATTCTACTTCTATAATATTAGTTTTATGTATAAGATTTTATATATAAGGACAATTTGTATAATATGGAGAATTTACTGAATAATATGCTATTATATTAAAAAATATTATTTTTAAGACTCAAAGTAAAATGGTGATAATTAACACAAGATATTTTTTCATATATTTCCATCATTAAAAACAAAGTATTTTTACACATTATACTTATACTTTTTAAAAAACAAAGATATAAAAAGTATAAAAGATGTGTCAAAAAAAGTGCCACTTCTTAATTTTATAATGACTATGGCTAAAATATAAATATTACAGAATTGTGTCAATCTTTAACGAAATTTATAAATTTTAAATTTAAAAATTGTATTATAAAAATAATAAACAAGCCAAAAAGAATGTTTTACATAATTTTATATAATAACATAATATTCCTTTTACAAAAAATATTGTATGTAAATAAATATTGTGTATAAATGTGTATAAATATTTCGAAAAAAATTTTACAGCAGAGAATATATTACAGTAGAGAATATTGTATTAAAATTGATTATATAATCTATAAATTATTTTATTTATCTACAAAAGTAATAATAGCAAAGAATATTGCACGAAATGGAATATTTTCCGGATTTTAAAAGTAATATAAAAAATATTAAATTAAAAGTTGGGATTGAAAAGCATTATGTGTATATATATTATGTATTGTAGCATTATTAACTAAATAATAATAAATTAGTTAAATAATATCATGTTAAATAATGAATTGCATATGATTAGATATGTAAAATAGTATAGTATAAAATAGATATAAAGTAGAATAAGAAAGATGTAGAATTATATAATTGAGAAATAATATATAATATTTCGATATTAAGTGTATTAGAAAAGAATGATTACAAAGAAATAATTGTGCATTGTATATAATCTTCAAAATTAAATATATAACAGTTTTAATATATTTAGAAAAAATTAATTTTTTTATTTAATAAAATAAAATTATATAATTTTTTATGTAACAACATTTATTTAATAAAAAAATAAATTTATTTATTTCATAAAATTATATAATTGTGCATACTTTACAGAAATATTCAAGAATATTTAACAAGTTTCTATATTTTCATATCGTAGTTTTTAATATTTAATATCTAATTTAATATTTAGTATTTAGTTATTAATATTCAGAATGAAAGCATATAATTATGAATAATATCAATAGAAAATAAAATCGGAAACATTGACCTATCCAGATTATCTGTAAATTAAATATTATTTATGTTACATTGATAAAGATTATCAAATATGCATTTATTAAAAAGAATGAAGTATTTAATATGTAGTTTTAAAAAATAGATAAGTGATCTGAGCAAGCCAATCATAATAAGTATATATATATGATCATAATTTATATATATAATATACAAATATTTTTTTATAATTATTCTTTTCCAGTATCCATAATCAAACGTATAATATATTATTTATTAATTATATTACAGCATATTCCTAAAATGCATGTGCATGCACGTATATGCAGAGAGAGAAGAGAGGAAGAGAGGAAGAGAGGGGGAGAGAGAGAGAGAGAGAGAGAGAGAGAGAGAGAAATTATAAAGTTGCTCTTATTCTAATTTATATTAAATAATATATTAAATAATATAATAGCAATATATTAAATAATATTTCATTATTTAATTAATTTATTAATACTTAATTAATAATGCCATATTTAATCGCTCTTATTCTACGCTATATTTTTTATGTTAAAAACAGAGT
The DNA here is from genome assembly GCA_020341155.1 of Eciton burchellii. Taxonomy (NCBI): domain Eukaryota; kingdom Metazoa; phylum Arthropoda; class Insecta; order Hymenoptera; family Formicidae; genus Eciton; species Eciton burchellii. Next base: position 784,481 of record JAHMML010000077.1, read on the forward strand.
ATATTCTTGGAGTAAACTTTCTTCATCTTTACTTTTGTAAATAGATTAATTATAGATACATAAATTGAAATAATCACTTTTACTGCAATATATATTTTCTTCTGTAAAAGTTTCTCTGAAATATTTATACCAAGTTCTTTATGAAATAATTATTAAATAAATATATATATTTTCGTTTTTCAACTTATGACTTTGTAATATATGTAATATGATATGTATATATAATATATGTATATATGTATATGTAATATATGTAATATAATATATGTAATATATGTAATATATGTAATATATGTAATATGATATTATTTTTGTAATATTATCTTCGAGTAAATGTTAATAATTATTAACTAATTATAATTAATTAACTATAATTTTTATACTTTATCTATAGTTATTATAAATAACATAAACAACATTTTATAAAGATAGAATTGCATCACAATCTTTTAATATTTTATATATAACAACCAAGAGACTCATCTTTTGAGAATCAAGAGAATAGAATCAAGAAAATTAGTTGATTGATTCATAAAAAACATAAATATATAAAATAATATCTCAGTGAACATGTTACATTTTCATCGTAAAATATTTTCAAAGATTTCACAAAAGAAAAAGAAAAGTGCAAATACATTCATGTTAACGGATGGAATTTTTGAAAACTTATTATAAGAAATGTGTTAGTTGAACAATAATTGTTAGAAAATAAACATAATATCTTTTTTTACAATAATTTTGCAATTTTACAAAAATTGGTTGGAACATGTATTCATATAAACATTTTTGCTTACAATAATCAATATCATCATCTCCCAGAATATWTATATATATATATATATATATATATATATATATATATATATATATTACATTATAATAATACGATTTAACAATATGACGAAAAAGCTTTGAAATTAAAATTTTTCAAATTAAAATTAAAACTTTTGGATTAAAATTAAATATTGTATCTAATAATTCAAAAATTCAGATATATATTTTTTTATATATTTTTCTAAACATCTCTCTTTTCCTCCCTCCCTATTTGCCTTCCCTTCTTCTTTCCTCTCTCCTTGCCACTCATCCTTCCTCTTTTTTTTCTCTTCCAGTTTTCCTTCTTCCTTTCTTTTTTTGTTTAAAAAAAAAAATTTTTTTTCCTTCATTCTTCTCTTTTGTTACTTTGTTTCTTCTTTCTTCCTTCCTTGCCCTCTCTTTTTCCCCCTCTTTCTTTTTTTTTCTATCTCTTTTTCTTCTTTCCTTCTCCTTATTTTTTTCTCTTTCCCTTTCCCTTTCTCTTTTTCCCTTCTTTCTTTCACCTCTTATCTTCTTTCTCTTCTTTTCTTTTTTCTCCTTCCTTCCCGCCTTCTTTTTTTCTATCCTTTTTTCTTATCCGTTTATCATAATTTTAGTTTTATATGAATATCATGTATGCGTGCATACATTTGCATGTATCATATTGAATATAATATTCACATAATATTCACATAACACTAAAATTATAAACCTTATTTCGCAAGAATGTATAATAAAAAGTACATTTTACCTTATTAGTAATACCTATATAACTAATATTAAATTTGCTCTAATTTTCGTTGAAAGTTTGCTTTAAGTGAATTTTTAATTGTTAATAATTTTTCAATAAATAGTAACAGTCGAAATTTCCAATGTTCGGAATCATAATATAAATAAGCATTACAAATAAGCATAACAAATAAGTATAACTTAAATAAGCATAACAAAATTCTGATTTCTGATTAGAAGAAAGAAATGTATCCATAAATGTATTTTATATCACTATCGAAAAGTTTATTAACAATAAGATATCAAATATATTATACTATAATAGCATCTATTCATTGAAAATTGTTATAGTTATTATAATAATATTATAATATATACATTATTATAATGTATATATTATAACGATATTATAACAATATATGCATTACAGATGCCTCATACTCCTCATACACCACATACTCCACAATCGACTCCTCATACACCAGGCGGAGGAACAAGCGGCCCACCAAGTGTTCCACCCATTTCGCAAGAATCTACAGGAAATCATAATACATCCGTTAACACAAATACAGGCATAAATAATGACAACACGGCCGATTTACCATCGGATTTAAATTTTGATCCCGCTACAGTTATAGAGGAAGAGAATGCTGGACAAGAGACATTAAATGTGAGTAATGAATCTTCCAATATTTACATCCAATATTTTATATATTAAAAAATATGTTCTACTTTTTATAAATTAAATTTTAATAAATTATTAATAATACTTTTAATAAATTATTTTTTTAATCTGAATTTGATTTGATAAAATAATAACAGCTTTATTCAAGGTACGACAAGACAAAAAGATCTATCTAAAAGATAGCAATCTTCACAAGCATATACAAAATAAATGAGTCTATAGCTTGACTAATATGTACATATGTAGGATGTGATTATATATGTATTTGTAAGAAGATATAATATGCGTATTTATTATATAAAATAGAAAATATAATATAGAGTTTAAAATCAATTAGGCGCGATTCATTCTTTATTCTATTCGAACTCTTCTACACTCAATCGTTTGCTCGCTAGATTCTACTAGCTCGCTAAACTCTCAGCTCGATTCTGCTCTGCTCTGCTCTGCTCTGCTCTGCTCTGCTTTGCTCTGCTCTATTCTGCTCTTTTGCTCTATTCTATTCTACTTTGCTCTGCTCTACGTTCAAGTCAATTCTGTTCTGCTCTATGTTCAATTCAACTCTACTCTGCTCTGCTCTCAACTTAACTCTCGATTCTACTTTACTCTGCGTTCAACTCAACTCTGCTTTTAACTTATTCTTGATGCGACTCTTTCGCCTTTCCAGCCTTCCAAAACAGCTCTCAAGTGCATGATATACTTAACTTTATCACATTTCATGTGATCGCACGTAAAATAAGTCAATTCCTGTGTCGGCCAATCGCTAGATATTTCCATGTAATTCGGACGAATCACATCGCTCTGCGAGCTCTCGAAAGTCGATGGCTTTTTTTCCCAGCTGTTCTTTGTTTTAAAAGGCTGTTCTTGTTGTGACGCGTTCATATAACATATACGCAACACACACACACACACACACACACACACACACACACACACACACACACACACAAAACATTTCGACCAACTTACAGACTCTCGACGCGTATCACCATACAATCTTTCCAAGGTTTTTTTTATCCTACACTCGGCCATCCTGCGCTGATATCCGTTTCGGATGTCTCTCAATTATTATTATTCTATAAGTCTAAATCACATGTCTTCGTTATTTAATGGATTATCTATCTCGCCCATGACTTCATATAATCAGTCGCGATATTTCCCTTCGCATGGTAATTTCGTTGCGATCTTCTTGAAATTCAGAAATCCACTTGACCTGCGCATTTACTCTCTCTCTCTCTCTCTCTCTCTCTCTCTCTCTCTCTCTCTCTCTCTCTCTCTCTCTCTCTCTCTCTCTCTCCCTCCCTCCCTCTCCCTCTCTCTCTCTCTCTCTCTCTCTCTCTCTCTCTCTCTCTCTCTCTCTCTCTCTCTCTCTCTCTCGGCGATAGTCGTCTCCTGGCTGAGGAGCTTATCCTCTCTGGCTCCCTGGCTTATGCCTGCAGCAACACCTGCTCCTATAACAACACAGTCATCTTCAACTCGACTTTTCGCGCTTTCTTAGGTCTACACCCGTCAACTAAATTCCCAATTGCATTTCGATGTTCAGCATTCAGCACATGTGTCACGTCCACATTATCCACTTCGTTTAAATCCAAGCATAGTTGGCATATCTCGCGAATCTTTTTTTCTGAAACAGGCTTTGGAGTATCGATAATAACTTTTTCAGCATTTATCGTAATCCGGATGATATTTAGAAAATTTGTGCCCATATCCAATTCATGTTCCATGAGCGTATCTGAGACGACATGGATACGGATCGGATAATCGCTATTGTGCATAGTTAAACTCACCTAAACTCACATAGTTAAAATTACATTATCGCTTGAACCTACGCCGCGAAATCGAATCTTTTTCTCTAACTTCGGGGCACCCACTCTAATATATTGATCTATTAGACAAATTAGATAAATTAGACAAATATCGCTCTCGGTATCGATAAGTGCTTCTATTTCCTGATCGTTAATCGATGCCTCCTTTACATATTTTTTATAAGCGCTTCGCATAACAATATTGATAACGTCCACGGTTTTCAGTTATTCAATCTTGACGCGATATGTCCACGTTTATCGCACTTGAAACTTTGACCCCTCCGTTTTCGTCGAGCAATCTCTACTAAGATGATCGGATATGTCACAATTGAAATAGTTTCTGTTTCTTTGCTTACTCTTCCCGCCTTCATTATTTCTGTTCTTTGGCTGGAACTGAAATTTTTCCTCGCCGTTCTTTATTTCTGTATGTCTCTTATCCCATAGCTTAACTCGCTTAAATGATGTTATTAACGATGTCCTTGTCTTAAGACCGCCAACTCGTGCTTGATTTCTCAGTACGCGATCAGGAATATTGTCAATAATGTATTCAATAAGTTCCTCTTCCTTCATCGGCAAGCGATTTCCCAGCGATTTCAGAATAACTTTCTGACGCATATAGTCATTGAATGATTCATCCCTTTTCTACGCGCGTTCCTCGAATTTCTTACATAGCATTATCCTATTGGGTCAAATATACTTTTAAGCTCATCAAGCAGATCCTCTACAGGCAATTCCATATATTTGGTTTTCGAACGTAGACACTTCAAAGTTTTTTCTGGCAGCCACATGCTAATCAGTATTTTCATATGTTCATCGTCTAATCGGTAGATCCACTTCAGAAGTTTTAATTGACTTTGCCATGTGTCAAAATCATTTATCGTATCATCGAATATAGCGAGAAGCTCAGTTATAATATTTATGTTGATCTTAGATTGTAGCAATCTGGTTTTCGTACTCATACATGCGTACGAAATGGCGCGTAATTGATTGTTTGTGAACGAATTTTCAATAGTTCAATTTCTCGTTTTAACACTTCTAATTCCATCTCCAATATACGCGTATCTCAAGGCTGAGGACCTGATTGTATTTCAGTGAATGCTTTTTTCATTAACGATTTCTTCTGTGTCTTCAATCACTTGATTTTCTGATTGCTCGATCCACACACTGGAGCCGGAGTTGACTCATTTAAACGCATTATTAATTCATTTTTATTATCCGCGCTGAACCAACTTTCTCAATTTCTTTCAATTCTACCATTGATAGACCATTTGCATATCTGGCACTCATATTGCCTATCTTAAGTTTAATCTTGTAACAATCTCACTTGTCACTTACAAAGTTTATTATTGAATTGACTTTATGGCCACTGAGCTCTCAAAATGTAGGATATGATATATATATGTATTCGTAGAAACATAATTGCATATAATACATATAATACATTATATATAATTATATATTTACTATATGAAATAGAAAATGTAATAGGATCTAAGATCAGTTAGGCGCGGTCTAGTTTTTGCTCTTTTCGAATTCTCGTACACTCAATTGCTTGCTCGCTAGACTATTAGCTCCGCTCGCTAAACTCTCTTCTGAATTCTTAACTCATAGTTCTCAGCTCGCAGTTCTTAGCTCGCAATTCGCAACTCTTAGTTCGACTCTGCTCTACTTTACTCTGCTCTATTCTACTATACTCTCGGCTCTACTCTGCTTTGCTCTGTGTTCAACTCAGTTCACTCATCCTGATGCGACTCTCCCGCTCTTCCATGTTTCCAAAACGGCTCCCATATGCGTGGCATGCTTAACTTTATCATGTTTTACGTGATCGCACAGAAACAATCCCCGTGTCAACCAATTGCTACATATTTCTATCTAATTCGGATAAATCACATCGTTCCGCGAGCTCTCAAACGACGGCCTTTTCCTCAGTTGTCCTTTGTTGAACGCGATACATTCACATATACACAACACATACACATAATGCTTCGACCGCTTACAGGCTTTCGACGCGCACTATCACACAATCTTTCGGTATTTTTCTCCTTTTATTCTACATATACATGGTATGTTAATAAGAATTACTTGAAATAATTAATTGTATCAAAAAATATTTTGTCTAAAGTATATAATATTTAATGTCCTTCATCGGATCAATGCATTTTGATTTTTTATATCCTGAATTTATTTAAGATATCAAAGTAATCTAGTTTTTTAGATACTATTATATATTCTTTTTTAATAGCGTTGTAGCTTATAATAATTAATAAAAAGATGAATTTAATAGTGATAATTAATGATCTTGAATTGTATAATGATGATATAATGATCTTAAATTTCAAAATGAAATGAAAATTTATTAAAAAGAATTGTATTACTTTATTGTAGTTTTTTAAGTAGAATTTTTATACTACAATGTTTATACTACAAAAATATGTAGTGTGTTAACGCACCTTCGATGTTTCGCATAACATCGTTTAAATATTTATTTATTGCCGGTTCGAGAGAGTGTGTTCAGTAAAGATGAAAGTCATTAGAAAACAAAACAATCTCCTTTAATCGTCAAACAACTTAACAGTTATAATATCTGGATATTCGCTCTAATTAAGTAACAAATGTGCGACCGTTTCTGGCTTCTCAAGACACTAATCCTTTGTCGCTTGTTATAAGCAAACGATAACGATCTTTCTTGGTTTCGACAACGATGGTGACTTAATCCTTTGGCTTTGTGACTCATATGCGAGATAAGCTTCGATATAAGCTGTTTATATCCAAACATTCCAAAAAGCAAAGACAATGCATATAAAAATCCTTAACATACTGCCCGCCTCGTATCCGAAACAGAGACGACATCCTGATACACTTACAATGACAATTCTGCTTGCGACACACCGTAATAATAAAACGGAATTCGGAGAGAGAAAGAACGGACTTCTACAATAAAGGTAATGAATATCGCCATTATATACAACGAAGCGCATATAAATGCGCATTTATTCTAAGGAGCTTCGCGCTCCAATGCATTGTTTCCGGATGGCACCGGTAATTTACAGATTTGAACTATTGGTCGCTTATAATGAGAGCAAACTGTACGTAAGGTCACCACACGGACATGTCCATCCTGGATGCATTTGTACGACACGAACCAACTTTCACCGAAAAGGGAGAATTTCGGATTTCTAACAATAACTAAATGATTTGTTGACTTTAATATCCGGTTGTGGTTTTGACTATTTGTTTCGAACTTGAGTGCAATGAGTGCAAGTAATCTTTCGACCAAGAGCGCCATGTTTCTGTATGGCTTGCATGAGCTGCCATCGCGATAACCGATTCGCATTAATTTCAAATATTGAAATACTCTTCTGGTACAAAAACAAGCGACCGGCCAATCAAAAAATGATCCGGCGTCAAGACAGTTAAATGATTTGAATTATCGCTGAGTGCAGCGATCAGACGCGAATTTAGGTATGCCTCAATCTGATACAGCAGCGTCATAAATTCAATCTTGAAGAGCATGAGAACCGATAACTTGCCGCAGATAAAACTTAAAACTTTTAATATCAGCTTTCCAGAGTCCTCCGAAATAAGGCGCGGCCGAGGAAATAAAATGCCACTGTATACCGTCATTTGCTAAAGCGATCTGCAAGATCGGATCCGAACTCATTGCCTGAAAATTTGTCTGAAGTTCCCGATCAGCACCATGAAAGTTCATACCATTATCACTGTATATGTGAGCCGGTAAACTGCATCGACTTACAAATCGACGGAAAGTTGCTAGGAAACCGGTAGTAACATAATCTTTCACACTCTCTAAATAGATCGCCTTTGTAGCATACGCATAACATTACATAATGTTTCCTCTGACCACGTCCTACGAACGGTATGATGCCGAACGGTTCTGCATAATCAACGACGTTATGAGAAAATCACGGGATTAACTCGTGATTCAGGCAAGTTTCCCATTAGTTGAGTTGGAATTTTTGCTGATTGACGTGCGCAAATCACGCACTGATGGATATGTGCTTTAACGAGATTGCAATCGTCTATAATCCAGAATTCTTGTCTTAAATTGCGCAGCGTAAGTTGTGTATCACCATGAAAAGTAACTCGATGCGTGGTCTACAAGAAACTTCGAAATGTGCTGTCTCAGCAATATGATAGGATGTTTTTCGCAATATTCGATGGCGGCAACTGCCAAGATGGAGTAATAAATCTTCTCTCAGCATAGAGTTTAATGAACTGGATTTCGGAATTGGTGCATTATTGTTCAATACACTCCATTCTTTTGAGAAGTGGACTTTTTGAACGAGTCGGAACCAACATTGGGTGCCTTCGCGCAACTCGGAAACATCTATCGATAATTCCTAGGTTGGGAATTCTTCTTTCGTTTCGAATTTTCAATAAATCTAAGAATATAGACTCGGATTAGCCGAGTCCAGCTCGAATATCGATGGGGCAATTCTCACTCGCACAATCAACATAATATTTGGTAGTCTTTCGAACTTCTGCGGAAATTTCTTCCGCAATCGTCGCATCGACTGACATCGCGGGATCACGTTTCGGCTAAGTAGTGGAAGCGTGCTTCAACCAAGGGGGGCTTCCACTATAAGTCGTGCGATGATAACACTGTCGCCGATAGTCCGCATGAGACATAATCGGCAGGATTTTCCCTTGAAGAAACATAATTCCACTATATCATTTGATAACGAAGTTTGGACTTCGGAAACTCAATTTGCAACATAAATATTCCACTTTGATGGATGCTGTTTTAACCATGCCAATGGTTATCGTGGAATTCGTCCATCCATAAATTGGAACATTTGATAAGAAAAGCGATCGCCTTGTCGATCAATCGGCAATAAGAGCAATCGGTTTAACAGCATTCAATTCGAGTCGAGATATGTTGATAGTTTTTACGAGCGCGATCTTTGTTTTGGCACAAATTAAGTTAGTCAAAGAGTGAATCACAGCAGCATAAGCATGATTCGATATATCGGCAAAAAAATGCATTCTTAACGATAAATTCTCTTTGTGCTGGCCGATTCAGCGTGGAATACGAATACATGCCAAGTGCGGTAGGTCGTCAACGTAATCCAACCAATGTTGCATCAAGTCTTGTATTGTAGCATCCCAATCGTCTTTGAGCAACCAAAACTTGAAACAAAATCTTCGCGGCAATAATGACAGACATAGTGCATCCCAATGGATCGTAGAGTTTAGCGATAAAGATTGAATGTCTCGTAGAAGTAGCCGTGATCGACGAAGCTATCATGAAACAAAAGCTGTCTTCGTGCCATGATAACCCAAGAATTTTCAGTGTTTCATCCTTCGTGAGAAGATGATTCGCGAGCTTGTATTAACTATTGGGTATATCTTGTAAAAGTCTCGGGGAATTTGCGGCCCACTTTCGCAATTGAAATCCTTCTCCTTCTATTAAGTCGATTAATTGTTCTCTCTGCTTCACGCAACTCGTGAATGTTATCGTTGCCGAAGAACATATCGTCAATGTAAATCGAGCTCTTAACAATCGGAACAGCGGCCGGAAATAAGTGACCATCATCGATCGCAAGTTATTTGAAGAAATCGCAAGAACTCACATCGATAAGGATGCTAGACTGTACGTAACGGTAAAAAATCGGAAGTGCTGTAGCGAAGATTCAGAGGTCGGTTGCCAAAGTATTCGCTGAAAATCAGCATCTACAAGCTTTATCAAAATTTGACGGAACATTTTTACTATATCCGCAATATATACATAACATCACTGACGCCATCGAGCTACTATGACCGGCAAATCTTGTTGCAGCTTTGGTCCGACCAACAAATTAAGCGAAATATCGTTACGAGTTTTAGGCATTAAAAACGACGCGTAACTGTAGTGCTGCTTGAATCTCAAGCATGATGCGGGATATAGACTGGTTTGAACGACGAGGTCGCATCCTCCGTTACGGGCTCCATGTGACCGAGCTTAAGATATTCGTGAAGTCGTAATATTGCTTGCTAATCTCAAGATGAGATTGCAATCTGCTCTCTATTCGTACAGTGCAATGGCTATCGGTAATGAATCACCGATATCTATTGGAGATATCGTCTTGGAAGATAATTGCACTGTGTATTTACTTTCTGCCGTGCAAGAATGAATAGAAATGTCTCTCTATTGTTCGTCCTCTTCTTTAAGAAATAATTTCTGAGGAATCTCCTTATCCTCCAAAAATTTGCGTAGTAACGAATTTGTGTCGCATTCAGAGATGCAAAGCGACACCTGAACCTTGTCCGCATTGCACGGAGCGATACCTGTAGGATCGGATATGATCCAATCAATTGCAGTTTTTTGAACCGTGGATATGTCGGATAACGAATTCTGACGGAGATTGCCCAACAACAGCGATCCATATAAATCGGCTCCGATTAGCAAATGAATCAGTTGCTGGCTCGCTGAATTCGGATCCGTCAGTGTAAGATCGCGTAAATAGGATTTGAAGGACCAAACTTGCGAAGCCACGTATGACGTAATACGCTGAAAAACGCACACCGTTAATAGAAACATTGATCCAGATTTAGTACAAGAGGCCGGTCTAAGCGAAACCTTTGATCTCACATGACTAGTATAGTTTTCTCCAAGGCAACGTATTTGGAGATTGGCGCGTTGTCGTTTTGTTCGCAAAATCTGACAGAGACTCGGAAATAAAACTGAGAGTCGAACCTTGATTGAACGCGCGGACTTTAATATAGCGGAAGGCCGCTCTGTGAAGATCTACCCATGCAGTAGCTAGAAGTACGTTAAATATACGCGGAACTTCTATTCGCGCGATTTGAACATTTGCGACCGTAGCGCTTCCGATAGCGGAGGAAACGTTTGAGACTGTGTTTTTGAATTATCGGCACCTGGTGCCTAGTTGACGGTTACGTTAGAGATCTTGTCTTCTGCGAAATGTAATAATGAGTGATGCATGCAAAAACTTGCTTTTTCCTAGCAAGAATACTGTGTTGCTCGATCGATAATGATAGAAATTTTTCGCATTTTGGCAAACTATGCGAGCCAATACAATTGACGCATTTTAAGACCGATACGTTATTAACTAAGAAACGGGATTTATTTCGCGAATTATCAGTAACGGTACTAGGCTCATCCATAGAGTCGGAAAGTCCGCGAATACGAAAACTCAGAAATGCATTTATCTCTTGGCATATTCCTTGCTATCGCTACGTTTTAGATTCCATTCCGTTCATATTTTTGAGCTAAATTTCTCTAAGATAATATATATTAAGAGATGGTCCCACTGACTGACGGGATATCCGAGATTTGACAACGCTGCGAGCGTGGCTGATACTGTGTCTCGCAGTTTTTTTAACTCGTTAACACTTTCGGATTTGCTCCTCGGCAAGCTAGCGAATGAATGAATGTGCGTATGTATTAACGCTCTTTTATCATCATATTCCATCATCAATATCTTCCACGCAGAGGTATAATTATCAGGAGAAATTTGCAATCTATTGATCAACAATGTGGCATTATCGGTAATGCTTGACTTTAAATAGTGAAACTTTAATATATTCGACATCGCGTCATTAGACTCGAGATTCAGAACATAAGAGATTCGAAAGTATGACGGAAATTTTCCCATTCGGAAAATTTACTGGAAAATTTCGGAAGTGCAATACATGAGTTTTAACGAGGAAGTGCAATACATGATTTCGTCGTGAAATATAGAGGCAGTACCACCGTCGCAGAACTTTCCGCTTTTACAAAATTGCTCATCGCATCCTGAAGTTGATCCGCAGTTTTGTTGTCATCATCCTCGGCAGCGAGAAATTCGTTTTGGAGGAAATAAGATAACTTCTTCTTGTCCTCAGCCGTTGTTGCAAAAGTGATCCTATTATTAAAGAGTCAAGCCTCTTTCCAAAGCGTAAATTAGACAAACAGTGCTCTTGTTCTTTGAAGCATGACGGAAGCTTCTTATAATTAATGATGACGCGTTTGATCAGACTGATTGTATTGATCTGCTTCGCAAGAAGTCTACGCGGATCTTCAGCCATCGTTGATCGTTGCACGTAAAGTCGAAGAATCATCTGGAATCATCTAGAACTGAATAATGGTCCGCTGGATCCCGAATAAAATAGCAGACTCGTGTGTATGTGACACCACGAGGAAGCGCCGCAGCACGCGTGATCAGCATGAAGCGCAAGAAATGCTGGACTATACCGATAGCGTTCCTTGGATCGAGCATTTCAGCTCGGAAATTGTACGTGGGGTGAGTCAGCACGATGCACTAAGCACTATACGGCGTTATACTTTCTGTTGCTTGTATGCAACACAGCGAGAAGACACTGAGATCGGCGCTGAGTGTGCTTTTCGTGAACTCGATTACACTTATATACACTTCACCAAGCTCCGGGCTTCGACTTCCTCAGAAGCGTGTAGCATGTGATCCTCACGTGAAATCCGAATTTGAGAAAGAAAGCAATAGCGGCACGAGTGTGGCTTTTGATCCAGCTCGTGGTGATCCTTGCAACGTGCACTTGATAGCAAGAGTACCAGAGATGATCCTTTATATTTAACTGTCCGATTCATCAACGATGTACTGATACAATATCGAATATCATCTATCCGTCTCGAAGGACCAAAAAACAATGTTAACGCGTCTTCGATGTTTCGCGTAACACTGTTCAAATATTTATTTATTGCCGGTTTGAGAGAGTGTGTTCAGTAAAGATGAGAGTCGTTAGAAAACAAAACAATCTCCTTTAATCATCAAACAACTTAACAATTACAATATCTGAATACTCGCTCTAATTAACAAATGTGCGACCGTTTCTTCTGGCTTCTTGCAAGACATTGAAGACACTAATTTTTTGTCGCTTGTTATAAACGAGCGATAACGATCTTTCTTGGTTTCGGCAACGGTGACAACTTCATCCCTTGGCTTTGTGACTCATACTCATACAGATAAGTTTCGATATAAGCTGTTAACATCGAAAACATTCCAAAAACCAAAGACAACGCATATAAAAATCGCATATAAAAATTTAATATAGTGTTATTTAAAAAATTTGGGGTTATATTGATATTTCAAAAAATTTAAAATAAAAATCAAAATGCATCCATTCGACAAGCTATTGAATATATATTTTATATACAATTTTTTGATAAAATCGATACATAACAATTATTTCAGATTTTTAATTCTATTGCATCATCCTGTATGTATATGGTATTTCATAACAAAATTTATAAAACCCATTTCAGAAGTGGATAAAGAACACAACATTTTCATTTGTAAAGTTCATCTAAATATGTGACTTTGACTTTGTTTCAAAACTACAATTATTTTTGTATTGTAATAATGTGTACTTATGGAAGCAAAATAGCTATCTTCTTCCTATGTTTATGTTCGATTATAGATAATATTTTTTAGTTATTTTCTAAATCTTGTTAATTTTATACAATCTGTTGAATGAATTTATTTGTTTTAATGCATTCTATCGTTACTTTATAATTTATTAATTTGCTATTGGTTATAAAAATAATAATGAATAAATATTTAAACTAAAAATAGTTAAATAAATGCATTTAATATATGCACTTATCGAATAATTAATAATTCAATCACAATAGAACATTTATATATGGATCGTTTCTCTAATAGACATCTACTAGAAAGCATTCAAGATTATTATATGAATATCTATGAGATACAGATTTATTCAAAAAGCAAATATCGGAAATATTGATTTGCTAAATCAGTTCAAGATCATTTCAAGATCAATGGTATCAGAATTGTTGAAAAACAAATTGAAAAACAAATTTTGTATCAGATTAAAGCAATAAAAAATATCAGACATATTGTAGTGTTTTATCAATATTTTTATATTATATTCAGCATATACAAATATTTAAGGAAAATGAGTTCTCTCTAAGAATTCTTTTTTGTACAAAAAAGAATTGGTTTCTACAAATATTTATTACCAATCAATATTTTTTATCTGTTATTCGCTGAAGCTATATTCAAAATAAAATAATTAATTTTCATAATGCTTATCATTGGGTTGAAGAAAACTGTGTGCTATTTTTCATTAATAAAAAAAACATTAATAACAATTAAGTAGTAAATATATAAGTATAATGGGGGATAAGATATATAGTAAAACTCAATAAATTCGATAAATACTTGAAATTTTTGAAAAATTGAGAGATTCTGTGATACAACTAATATATAGATCGAAAATAATAAAAATATATAGATCGATTTGACCATTTCAGTTGCATATGCTATATATAAGTCAATTGCTACAACAAAAAAATAATTGTAACTTTGAAACAAAGACAACTAAGACACATATTTATTTGAACTATCCTTATTCATTGTTGAAGTAAATCTTATATGTTGATGGATATTATATATGAAATATTATGCATGTACAAGATGGCCCATTTTAAATCACATAGAGATGTCTCGAAAGCTAAAGTTTTCATTGAAAAATGTTTTGTACAATAGCTTTGTAGTTTCAAGGAAAATATAAAATAATACCATTAGTTTAATTTTATTGATTTTATTTTAAAAATCATATGAAGATTCAATTTTTAAATTTTTTTTCAATTTTTTTAAATAGACATTCCAATTTTTCATTTTATAACTTATAAGATTTTCAAAATATAGATTTTCAAAATATTAATTTTGCTCTAACTTCCTTAATTATAAGTCATCAAAATTTTATTTAAATTATCTTGCCTTAATTATATTATATAAAATAATATAATTAATACAATGCTCGAAGCTTGCTCGATTAGAGATAAAGAAAACATTCTTTTTTATCTGGGAACAGTAATTGAAATCTTTTTTATTTCTTTTATCAAACACATGTTTTCTTTATTATCTATAGCAGTATTGAAAATAATTATGGCGGGCACTGTTTGCTATAAAAATATATCAGATTTAACAATTCATTTCACATGTCGTATTTAATAACTTACTTAGATCCCGTATTCGAGGAAATCCATTTCGGATAATAATAGAAGTCTCTATATACGTTTCCAAGTTTTAAATGTGTTTTTATGCTATTGCGATCGTTGAAATATCTAATATAAATAGCTAATAAAAAGTAAAGAATTCACATTACATTTTACTTCCTGATAAATGATGGATATTTATGTTTACGAAACTAAATAGTAATCTTCATGGAAGATGCCAATATCTTCTTAAAAGAAAGAAAAAAACGCACCAGAATCATAATATCAAATCAATGCTGATCATTTTTATAATATTCAAGCAATTGCATAAGAAATTTGTTCTATAGACTTAGAGTATCAATGAAGTTTTTATTACGAAAATTTTGAAATGATTTAGGAAAATATGAGATATAAACGGTCTGACAGATGGAAATGCAAAAGCCGATATTCATAATTAGTTCATATTAAGACTGTTTTAAATATAACAATCTTAAAATATCACAAAGTAATCACAAAGTCCTATTAACATTTTTATCACTAGATCTTGTAATAAAACATCACTAGGTTTTGTAATAAGAACGAATTCTGAATATTGGCCAAAGGCTGAATATTGCGTATATATTTCATTTTTTGTGAAGCAATTCTTAGCTATAATCGCTAACAACCATTCTTCGCTCTTCTTATTCACTTCGCTTCCTCTTTTCTACACTAAAATTCCGATTGAGAGATGACTTCTTTAATTCGAAGAAAAAGATTTAAACGAAATCATAGATGTTAGCTAATATCAGCAAAGAATAGTTCTAATAATAAAAAAAATCATTGAAATCATTATATACAAGCCGAAGATAATTATTTTGAAAAAAGTAATAGAAATTATTTAAAAAAGAATTTATTTTTTCATAATCTTTTTTTATAAATCTGCATTAAATGTGAATTGATAAAAAACCGATGCATTTGACAAATTAATTCAACGTTCATTCTACATTCTGTTATTACAGCTTTTGCCAGATAATGTGGATGCAATGGAACTCCTCTCGTATCTGGATCCACCTGATCTCAACACTCCTCCCAGTAGCGGTGCTAGCAGCGACAACCCTTCTTCCAACGATGATATATTGGCACTCTTCGAATAAAAGAGAAAAAAGAGAAAAAATAAAACAACAGAATATTTTGTAAAAATACAATCAAATTATAATTAATTTTGTAAAAAAAACAGAGTTAAAGAAGTTAATGGAAATAAGTTAATATTTCACTGCAAACGTGACGCCCATTATAAACTTCTGCGCAAATTCCTCAGGAATCCATAGATCCCAATAAACCGTAAAATATCTAATCTTCAATTGTAATGAGAGTTCAATTTGAAAGTGTATTATATATAAACGCTCGCAATGGCGAAATTCAAATTTTATCGGGATCGCTATGGGTGCTTTCACCTAATCAATAGTACAAATAATCTAGCTATAGTTACGATATTACTATCAAAGAACACGCATGCCGTGCTAGAATTAAAGAAACAATTTTTAACTGTACACGATAAATATACCAGAGATTAGTACTTGACATAAGAATATTATTGCATAAAGAATCGTTCTGTTATTAAAACATACATAAAACATAGATGATATTTATTTTAAAAAATCATCATTTTTATAAATAAGTAAATTTTAAATCATTTGGGATTTGTTTTGACATTATGTTTCCGTATATTTTTTTTGTATATCTGCTTTATTATTTTTATTTATTATTAAAAAGAAAGAATTATTATAGAGAAAGGAAAGAGAGAGAGAGAGAGAGAGAGAGAGAGAGAGAGAGAGAGAGAGAGAGGAAAAGGAAGAAGGAGAAGAAGAGAAAGAGAATGAGTCTATCTAATAAGAATATGACCGAACAAACTTCTGTTTAAAAAGAATTATATCAAACATTTTTAAATAAATGAGTAGACGAATTTTTCTGCTATGACGTATTATATAAAGAATCTTAATTATCCGATTTTCACTACAAATTCACAGCATCTTAAACAATAAATAATATGTACATCAAAACTTTATTTACATATGTGTATCTTTGCATGACTTGAAAAGATTGAAAATGTTATAGAAAGCAGCTTCAAAATATATAAAGAAAAAAAATATTTATATCAAATAAAGTAATATGAAACAAGTAACACACAACACAAAATCTCCACGACACAAAATCTAAATAAGAATGTCTGAGAATTAATACAATAACAAATAACGTTACATTATGTATGCGTAAAAAATATATAATGATAAAACGATTATCTCGACAGATTTGTTTGATATGATGATTGTGATGGAAAAAAGAATGCCTCGGAAATATCAAGCAATAATTGATAATAGTGTCGGATTTATTAATATAAAAATGTTTTATGTTAAGTGATTCAATAATATATCATATCTTATTTTATATAATTTTTTTACAATAAATAGCTTTAAAAAATTATATTGGTCAAAAATTATATCTTATTAGATAGACTAATTATAATAAATAGATTAAATTATAATATTTCATTTTTCTTCAAGGTATAAATCTTTTTCGATTATTATCATAATAATCAAAAAAGAAATTATTCTGTGCATTTAAAAATATTTAATGTTTTTAAATCTCCTCGGAATTATTTTTGTAATAAGTTCTTTATATTTTGATCTATTTGCAAGACTATGATAGATCTTTGCAACAAAAATACTTATACAGATCTACTTTTGTAAATAAGTTTTATATATATATTTATAAGGAATAAGATATTAATCTGTTGAGAATATCACATCTATTATGATGTATATTATGCATATAATATTATAATTATGCGTATATTCTTTTTCTCTCTAATTAAATAATAAAGGCAAATCAAAGTGTGGCTGAATTAGAGGATATCGGGCTTCACACTGGATATTTAGCAACACTGAATATATTTCACAATGATATATCTCCCGGGATAAAAATCGCAGATGTGATTTTGAAATGAAAGGGAAAATAAAGAAATGAAAAATAGATTCATTCGTGTATTGTTAACTATTGAATGATTTTATCATTTCAAAAAAGTTTTTCAAGAATATATACAAATATAATCTATTATTCACATATTTTAATGTAAACACGTTAGAATGTTAAAGTGCACATTCATAATTAACAACTTAATATGTAAAATGCATAATTTAGAAAATTCTTTTACTGATAAATTAATTTTGTAGGAATTACAATTTTTTTAGATGACTTATAATCTTAATATATATAAAATACATATACAAATTTTCTACGTCTTTTTATAATAATAATAAATTCTGAAGATATATAAAAATATCATATAGAATATTTACATGTATAGAATTTATTTTCACATTTCGAAATATATTAATATATGTATATCTTCAATTAATTTACTATAAATAATTATATCTTTGTATACAAATGAATCATCATTATTTCTTAATGAATTTTTCTGTGTGACAAAAATTTTTCTCATTATGTAATTAATGAAATAAATTCCTGATGAAGAGCAAGAGATGTACAACTTGTATAGGAAATGAATACATTTATACAAGATCTTAAGAAATCGCGCTATAATCTGCATTCAACCAAATTTTATATAGACTAATAAAACAAAAAGTTTTTCGTAAAAATAATATGTGACATAAATGTGTTTAATATCCTTGTCTACATAGAACAATAATTACTATAAATGTGATTACTATAAATTAGTATACGAAAATAAATTCAATTTTTTGCACAATTCACACAATAAATTTCATTTCGATAAAAATCAAATATCCGTATGTAAAAAAGAAAAGATACTGCCAGAGTGATACCGCCCAAGATCCTCTGCTTGTGTAAGTTAATGTGTGTTGAACATTTACATTTTTTGTGATTAAAGAAAGAATTATAAAAGAGTAATTTATATATATTACAACAAACTTTTATATAAAAGTATATTTATATTCCATTTACTATGCTAATGTTGCATGGTAAAGTATTAAATTCAATAAAATTTCTATTCGTATAATTACTGCAGCACCATATTAAAATCTAAGTTTTAATATTATTTGTAATTAAGTGCGTTTTATTATTGTATATTATCTGTATATATAGTAAATAGAAAGAATAGCAATGTAAGAGAAAAATATGGCAGATACTTATTGGCCAGTTATAATATTAAAGTAATTATCCTACTTATTTCTCAGAACCAAAACGTACACAAAATGTACGAGAATAAATAAGTAATAAAATTATAGAATATAATCATATGGCTGATGAATGATGGTGATACAAATACAGTCAGATACTCTACTAGATTATTCTTAATAGAATTATTACTTATTAAAGACATAACCTAAAAAAGTTTATTCAATCTATAAGCTTTACTTATTAAGATTGTCAAGAAATAATATACGTAATTTTGTTGCGAACTATACATATATGATGTTTATCTATACCTACCTGATAATATCATAAAATAAACTCAATACTATCTTAGTTTTTGAGAGTTGCAGAGTTTTCTTGATATTTCTTGCCAAAAATAATATAAATATAGATTTTCACTCTCTGTGATGTGCGAAATAAATCAAATATAATAAATTTAATCGATTATATAGTTAGATATGATAATTTATGCAATGCATGATGTATATTTAGCACTTGTCCTCTTAAAAGACAAAATTTAACAAAATCTGATTTAAAACTTTGAAGAAATACTTTTCTATATTGGTTTCTTGTAGCAAAATAGATAAATAAATAAATAAATATATATATATATTAAAATAAATATTTATTCACAAAATTATATTAAAAATATAAGAAAAATATAAAATAATAATTAAATATAATGACATAGAACATATATTATTTAATGGAAATAGTAATTTATAATTACGATTCAATTTATTTATGATTGAATATAAATTAATTTTATAATAAATACTATAAATAATATTTATAATAAATGTTCAATAGCAAAATTTTAAAAATCATTAAATTTCTGTATAAAATAATCGATTTTTGAACTATATAATTTTTAACTATAATTTTTAACTATTTTTAACTATTTTTAACTATTACAATTTTATAAAACTAATAATAATTTCTTATTTAGATTAAAGTTATTTAGATAAAGAGCTCTTATTTTCATTTCTGTATCAATTCTTTTCGAAAACATTTTTGCATTAACACGGGATCTCACAAAAAGCTCAATTTTTTCAATTGTTCAATTTTAATGAGTTCGAAATATGTTATAATCTACATTAAAATAGAGCATTTTTTTGTACATATGTATGCATTTCTAGAGAATGAATTATTTTCAAAAATAATCGATTTTTTCTTCAAAGTTTATTCTCGAAATTAGAGTAAAAAAAATTCTAAATAAAAATGATTTCGAGATTATTTTACAGTGACATTTTTAGATTAAAAAAATGTTATAATTGTTAATATATCAATCATAATTGCTAATCAATCATTGCCTTTTTTTAATATAAAAATTTTTATTAAAAAATGAAATATTTTATGCCAAATTCAATCTCTACAATAATATCATTCCAAAAAATACATTTGTTGAAAAATAAGTAGAAACACCAACATATGCGTATTATCCATAACTAGCTGTTCATATGTTACATCGATGCAATACATTCTTTTTAAACTTTCTCATAATAAAAGATTAATACAGATATGTAGAATATCTTATCATATAACATGTTAATATATAGTACTAACTATATGATAATAATAAGGATAATTATTTTATACATAATATATATATATATATATATATATATATATATATATTTATATGTATTTCTTAATTCTTTATGAAAGAATGTTTTCTGAAATTACTTATGAGAAATATGTATCATGAGATACGATATCTGATAAAATCCAGTTAAAATATATGACTAGCGAAATTCGATCATATTAAATAAGAAAAGGACATAATCGGCAATAACTTTTCAAAATTAAGATATAAAGTTTCCTTATAAATTATATAAAACAATAAGAAGTGAACATAAAAAGAAAGTTCTGTAATATAAAAACTTGAAAATAAAAGTAGGACGTATATCAATGATTGATATTTATTTACAATTATTTAATATCTATATCATCAAAGCATATGTGACAATATTTCGTTGAAATATTGTCAATGAATATATTGTTGATGAATCATTTCATTATATTTTTTATCATATACAAAAGAAATTATTTAATAAAATCAATAATAATAGAATAAAATTTTGAAAAATATCGTAATATTTATGATTCAAAATTGTTATATATAATATAATCATGAAATAAATTTATTGAATACAAAGCAATCTTTTATGCCAACATAAGTAATATAGTATTAATAATTATAGTAATGCCACCACAAATAGCGCTTGATTTTGAATTGTTTTAAAGCAGAAGTCATATTTCAAATTTTATTAAATAATGCTTTTTCTTTTATATTTACTATAGGGACGTCATTTTTATACTACGTATATATATTTATCTTTCTAAATCTTGATGACGAAAATTAGTAATATATCATTACAATTTTAAAATAGGATCATATGAATAAAATTTTATTTCCAAATCTAAAAGTCTAACTATCCATCCAAGAAATGTTTAATAAATTTTTTATGAATAAAAACCGTATGTTATGAATAAAAATATGATAACGATTATTTTTGATTTGTTCTTTTTGAGAATCAGTAGAATATTTTCTACAGAATATTTTCTAATATATTTCTTTCAATTATATTTAGACAGTAACCAATTCATAAATGTAATAATCAAATTAATATAAGTTCACTATTTAAAAAATAAATTTCTCTTTCTGGATCTCAAAACCAAATCTCAAAACAATATGATATTAATTTCTTTATTTTGATTCTTAAATAAGAATATTGTTCCTTCTAAAAAATTTTTTTACTTTAATCAAATAAAACCAATAAAACCCTTTCTTTAAAATAATAAAAAATATGATAATAATTTATCATCGCTTGAATAAATAATTAGTTGTATTGCTATGTTGATAAAAATTGTATTACACATTTTATTTTTTTATATTTTAATGGCTTAAAATTGAAAACTTGATTTTAATAGGAATTTGTTTTGATTTAAATTATATATATTTCATGATATTATGAATAGGTACCATTTTCTCAAAATCTTAAATAAGTATATATTCTATATAGATATGTGCGATTAAAAGAATTTTTTTAATTTCTCTAATCTAATGGTACTTTTGTTCGTTATTGTTATAATTATCATAGAGATAGTGAAAAATCTATATTATGTTCCATCTTTTATTAATCGGATCAAAAATCCGTTGCTTTTTTTTTATGCTCTATTGAAACATCATACCAAATAGTTTACATACCACTTTTTTAATGTAACATGCTATACCTTTTTTTCGTTTTTTCTGATTTCAATAAATGAAATGAATTTTGAAAATCAGCAGATATCTTCTTTTATTTCATATTCATATATTTTTTGTTCGTTTTTTATTTCTCTTTTATTTGTCATGCGACTTTTAGATAGATTTAGAAAAATTCTAAAGTGATGAATTCCAATATAAAAATATCATCATTTAGATGAAATCTTGTTTTTTATTATCATCTTAGAAATTATTACAAACTGTCACTAACGTAATATATATAACAGTTATCATAATAGTTGTTGTAATATAAGGTTGTTATAATATATGGTAGTTGTTATAAAGTTTTGAAGAATATATGTCCAGTAGCATATGCTCTATATGAAACTAAATTAACAAATTTCTGCATTATCGACATAATCGATTGATTTTCTGCATGCATTTTATGCATGCTAGAACGAATGTCATTCAGCAGATTTGGGCATGAAGCTATGAAATAGAAATTATAGATGATTCGCTTTCTATTTAACGTACTATAGTTTCTAGCAATACATTTATTTAAAAGACAGAGAAAATGTAGTTTGGGAAATTTTTCTGATTTACAGATTCGTTAGTGATGTGCATTATTACAGAATTTACAGTTTCTGATAAATGCAATATGCATATTCTATGTACAGTTGCAATAATGCCGTTCAGTTTTAATTATCAATCTTCTTTACCAATGAACAATTTATATCTAATGTTTTCAAATCTAGATATCTATATTTTTCTATATCTATATTATTATTATACGAAAAATAATATCATCAAGCGGATGCGGAAAACATAAGTAATTATTACTATGTAGAATCATAATGAACATAAAAATATTGATAAGAATATAAATATAAATTTGACGGAAATAAATATTTAACAATATACAAAACAATTTTTAGAAAGATTTTAAATATAATCTTATTTATATTTCTCAATATTTAATAATTAAATTAATTTTAATTATATAAAATTTGCAATTATTATTATAATTTTATTATAAGATTATAGTGCATAAATTTTTGATTATTTTTATTATATTTATGATACGCAATCTATATATATATGATTACGCTCCAATCATTTACATTTTGCGTCTGCTTAATGATATTTTTGTAAGATAAACAACAGCAATGATGTAAAAGAAACGGATATTTGAAGTGGAAGACGCCAGACTTTGCCTATTTGTTAACGATTGAGAAAATTTGGTCCAAAATGGACAGCATTATTGCACTCGATTTTATAATAAATTATATTAGATGGCAATAATTTATTATTTTTTGTAATAGTAATAAAATGCTTTTTATAAAATATATATTATATATTCTACATTATGAATATTTTTTTCCTTTCAAAACTATTGTTGTAATGCAAATAGCAATATAAATTCTACATACTATCTAATATATCTGGACTTTTAAAAAAATTATGTCATTTAGAATTATTATTAAATATATAGTTAAATAATATACATAGATATAACTTTTTTTCTTTTGCAGTCAATTTATTACATATATAATGTTGAATATATCATAATATATATAATATGGTATGCCGAATATGCTATTATATAAAAATTTTTATTACATTGAAAAAAATACATGAATAATCAGTACACTTCCATTTATCCGTAAACTTTTATTATTATGGTTAATTTCAATTAAATGAAGAATTCTAATGCAATGCATTTCGAAACTAGAACTTTTTTTTATGATAGATAAAAATCAGTTCAACCATTTTTTATTCAGTTTTCTATGTTATATAAATATAAATATAATAAATATAAATATATATAGATATAAATATAATATATATAAATATAGCTAAAACTATTTATACTTATATTCTTCTGAATACTTTCATTTTTAAATTAAAAAGAGAACGGCAATTGTGTTATTTAAAATCTTTTTAATTCCTATTGTATTCTCAATTAAATCTCATTTATTATTGAAATAATTATGCAATTATTATCTTGCTCCTTATAAAAAAACAAATGCAGGTTTTATTGAAAAAATTTTGTTCGTTATTTGAAAAAAGCTTTTCAAAATTTTTTATGATATTTGTAGGATAAGTTCTCGAATTTTAATTCATTGAATCCAAGAAATAAGTATTTCTGCATTATTATTTATATTGTCGTTTTTGTATCCGATAATCGGATGATTTCTTCCTCATCCTGTTCATTCTGCTATCAAAGCAGAATCTATTGTTTCTTTCGTTTTCCCCATTTTCTCGTTATAGTATCGCTCAGTTTGCTTTACCACAGTATTTTTTCTTCCGAGATTATATATATAGCTAATATTATCATTTTTCTCTGTTAAAATATGACATTTATCTGAAATATATTTTCATCTATCGCTTTCTAAATTATGGAATTATGTTTCTAAATATATTTTTTATAGAGACGGAAACATCTCTTTTCGTTTTGTTATGTTTTTGCACTCCAGTAAATAGATGGATATAATTTCCAATCTTCTCCAAACCTTCCTCCTCCAGATCCTTTTTTCTCAGTTAGAGCATCAGTCTTGAATTTGTTCATTTCTTTCACTATTATTTTTGTTTTCCCCTTAATTTCCTGCATATTCTATGTACCAAGTAGTCCTTTTCCATTGCTTGTTTCATCGCTTGTTTCATCGTTTTGTTGTGATGCAAGATATTTCGAGGCAATATTTGGATTTTTTAACAAATGCTGTTTTTCTGGATATTTTCTGGATACAGAAACTGACTCAACGATTCATCCTTCAATCTAGAGGATCAGATAATGTATTATCTGATCCTCTGAATGAAGATTGTCTTTTCTTAGCCTTTGATGATTCAACATCAAATTATAAGGCCAGCTTTGCCTATGTTCTAGGCTAGATCCTACATCCTATTAGATGAACTCTCTTTTTTCAAGATAATTACTCTTATCCTTCCTTCTTATTTCCTTATTTCCTTATTTCCTTCCTCATTTCTTCGTAATGAGCCCTAGATTTAAGACTGATATAGCAAGAAAAAATATATATCTGATATAAAGTATAACATACGAAGAATAAATACAAAGTATAGAGTACAGATTAAGATTCAGATTTGTCGCGTGTCATGAACTCTCGTAATATTTGCCTCAAATTGATTTTCTATTAATCAATTGTTCTTTTAGATGAAACATACACAAAAATAATCAAACATAAATAACAAGACGTCAGTTGAGTGATCGATAAATCTTACATATCCTGCATTGCATTCGTCCTGGAATGAACTTTAAATATCGTAATTTTAGTTATTCTTCTTTAGTCTCATCTTCATCATTGTGATATAAATTTCATATAATCTGCTGATGTTAAAACTTTTATGAGATTCTTATGATTATTTATTTTTATAATTATGTACTGAATGCATTATATTAATTACATACTACAGATCTAAAAATTTATCACGAAGTTTAATTTCTATATTTAATTAGGTTTATTTAATCGCAACATGATCTCTGATTTTATACATTTGTGACTTTTTTCTATTTATTGTTATAATTCTTTATGTTCTGAATTTCTACTATTTTTTCATGCGAAGAATATCGCGTTCTTTTTCTCATTCGTTTTAAATTATTTTATGTACTTATGAAGCTTCTTTTAAATACATATTCTATTAAATACATTTCTAACATTATTTGAAATAGCATTCGATTTGCATTTCGATTTGTATTTAAATATTTTTTAGGAATATCTAAAAATTTAAACCATTCTTTCGATTTCGGAACTGATAATTTTATTATAAGTATAAAAGTATAGTTTATTTTTATTTTTATTTATCGCTTTGAGCTATTTTTATACATATAAGTTGAACTTTCTCTTCAGAACAATAATCTTTAAATGCGCTAGCTGTCACGTCATGATCTAACATTAATCATCGTGAGTTTCGACTAATTGTTTATGTAATTGATCTTATTTCGGCAATGTCAGACTTCATAGTATATTATTCATAGCATAAATTTATTACATGCATCAACTCTGAAAATATAATAACAATATTTTTCATATTTAATAACATTGAATTATTTATCATTAAATGATTTATATGGTGTATATTTATACGGAATATTTCCTTTATTAATTACATTTAAAAATCTTTCTTATTTTCTCTGTTTTCGTTTGGTTAAAATACAATTTATAGAATTTAATACAATTTTTAACTTTCGCATTCCTATAAACCAGTTTTATACAAAAATGTTTTTGTTTTATTAACATTAAAATATCCTTGTTATACATTTCTCAGAATATTGGAGTTTAAGAATTATTAGTAATAATTCGTCATTATTCGTCATCTCGATATAATAATCTCGATATTGTGGTATAAATAGAATTATTGATTTTATCAAAAAGTTTTGTAATCGATAAATAAACGAAAGA
>JAHMML010000077.1:815403-836601 GCA_020341155.1 Eciton burchellii
ATATATATATCATTAAATATATATATATCCTACAATATATATTTCTTATTATGTAACTATCGATTCCATTAAGTGTCGCTAATTTAATAACTTTGTGCAGATTTTAATCTATTCTTTTTGTACTTTCATGAATCTAGCAATTAGATGATCATTACTTTCGTTAATTAATAATGCTTTTAGAGAATGCTTCTGTCTTTTTATTTAAGAAAGATACTATATTTATGCCATATTTTTTTTAACTTGCGTTGAATTTCATAATTATATTCTTATAATGCAAGAATTTCTCTGCATAATATGTTTTTATTCATCATTAATATAAACGCAATCAATAACAATTTTGAAGAGAATGTCTAATAAATATATTTCAAATATTTTTAATGATTTAATAATTGTCCATCTAACTTCTAATTTGTAGCTAATATATCTTTTTTCTGCTGAAGTAATCTTTTCATTTATATAATAATATAAATATATAATATATAATAATATATATATAATAAATTGGATAGAAAGTGTTATCTGAATAATTCTTCTATAATAATATCGCGCCATAATTAAACTTCGATGCATCTATGTACAATTGTTTCAGGTTCTTGTTTATATAATCGTAATCGTATAATGGTTTGTTATTTAATAAGTATTTTAATTTTGAAAATGTTTGTTGCCAAATTTAAATTCTATCTTTGTCTTTAAAACATTGGTTAATATTGTAGCTATTATTGAATATTGAAAGATGAATTTTCAAAAATAGCCAGGAAATCTAAGGAAACTTTGTATATCTCAAATACAGTTGGGAATTGGAAATTTCATAACAGCATTTGTTAGTTTTACTTACTTTTTTTTACTTACTTATACTTTAAGGGATGTATTGTCTTTTAAAATATTTCCTAAATATTCAATTTTTGTTTGCAGAAATTGATATTGAACTTCATTATTTTGCTGGATGTTTCTAAAGATTTGACATCTCTGAATGTTAATAACTGATTTCTTCTGTTGAAATCTCTTGCTTTTATTTGTTTTTTTTCGGTTCTCCGGAGATTGTATTATTTTTATTAATATCTTCCTAATATCTGTCTTTCATATATAATAATATCTGTCTTCATTATTTTTATTCTTAATATTATTATGTTAAAGTTCATTATCTGCTCTTTTGAATTATATAATTGCTTAAAATGAATTTCTTTTTCAATTCAGTTGTTTTAAATCCTCGTTTTTTCAATTCATCTTTCAATTGACTTGTTATTCGGTTTTCAACTTTGCGTTTATATCATGTTTACTACATTAGTACCTGCTACCATAATTATCAAAATAATATGTCTTGCCGTAATGTAATGTTTTTGGTGCGATTTTAACACCTTGTTTTTTGTCTTCTTACTATTTTGTACTGATATCATACTCGAAATCAAAAGCTCCCAATTTATGTGAGATGAACTCTTAATTTATGTAAGATGAAGCCCTTTAAAAAAATTTAATAATATAAAAATATAGAATACAAAGTAGATCAAAGTGAGACTGGAATTTTTCATAAATTCTTATATCATTCTTTTCAGATTGACTTTTATTCTGTCAATAAATTGCATATGCACGCAGTAAAAACATTTGAATGCATTTAATAAAACATGAAACGCTAGTTAGTTAATCGATCCTATTTATATGTTGCTGAACATTTTAATTATTTCTTTTATATTATGTATTGTGGATTTTTAATTGATTTATATTTATTATGATGACTGTCCAAAATGTCTGAAAACATACATTCATAATAAAAGCGGATTAAAAGATCGATAACATAGTGTTATGTTTCGATCGTGGCTGTGAATTTTGAAAACAGTTTTTGGACGATAAAGCGAGACACGATTATTGTTTCTGAATAGTAATGAATTCCATGATTTTCCCCGAAAATAGCTTGCAGTTAAAAGTATTTCGCGGTGAAAACGTTTGAATCAATTTAATTAGATCATTTATCTCGTATCATACCAAAATGGATTATATATGTAGGAACAGGTATAAATGATCCCACAGGAGTCCCCAAATATGTAGGAAATACAGCGGGGTTTATATATTCCTACGCGATACTGGATGTTAAATGAATGGGTTTCGACGCTAGGTTGATGGAATAAGAAGTAGAGAGATTCTTTATTTTGTTTCACAGGTACAACTCTTGCCGATAGGCCGATTGACTCTAAAGCTTCGCCGTTTGAGACTCTTTTATCGCTCCCTAGTACACGTCATGGGTTCGCACCTTCTGCTCTTCTTCTCTTCTACGCCTGCTCTTCTGTTCGCCTGTTCTTCCGTTCGTCTGCTCGTCGTCTGTTCTTCGCCTGTTCCTCTTCTGCTCTTCATCCGTTCTTCATCTGTCGTCCGTCGGTTTGCGTCTGTCGTCCGTCGGTCTGCGTCTGTCGTCCGTCGATCTGCGTCTGTCTTTCTTCTGCTCTTCTCGCCCTTTATATACCCAGAGCGGCGCCCCACTTCAGGGCCATCGGCCAATCGTTACACATCAATTCGATCCGGTCAGGTCATATCATCCCTACGCCAGGGATTGCCTACTTGACCTGGGTACAACTTTCTAATCTACGTGCACCTTGACTAATTGTTCTCACCTCTTTAACATTTCCTTTTCTTACAAGCGTTACAACAAATACCGTTACTAACGGTTCTTTTCCCATATCCTACATATATTTAGGGAACCAAGAAATATGAAAGAAAACTAAAATGTATTACTTAAGATATTGGTCTTACAATTTAATCTCGCATGTTACAAGAAACTAGAGTAGACTAAATTCAGATATATGCTAAGACCTTTGAAATAAAGTCTGATAAAGAATGAGATATTAATCAAAAATATACTTGCGATACTTAGCATTGAATTGAGAATTAGAAACAAATTCGAGAATTAGAATTAAGTTAAATTAAAATAAAATTTATAGATAATATTAGGACTCGGATGTTAGGTACTAGAATCTATCTTAAAAAGAAAGATAATACATAAATTAATACTGACACTAAGACAAAAGAGAAGAAGAAATATTTCGCCGCTTCTGCTTCACGTATCTTATATATCTTTTAAATATACGAGTAAAGGTTATCCTTAGTAATCACGAGCTAAGATTAGGTTTCAATAATATGAATTTTGTGGGCATTGTAACGTCCGTAATACTCTTATAGTTTAAGAGACAGTTTAAGGAATTCAAAACCTTTTCCTTTATGTTTCAAAACTTTTCCTTTATGTTATTTTACGATCTCCTCAATAAATGAGATAAGCCAGATTCACATTAAAAGGTGAGTCCTAAACAACGGTCAAGTTATAATAGTTTCTAATATAAAATTTTGTTCTTGCGAACAGAACTATATAAGATGACACACGAGTTATCTTCTCGCTCTCTTCTTTTCGTGCCTTAGACAATATGCAACCTTCCCTTTTGGGATAAATTCATATCATTCTGTACGAATTATATTAGAATATATTTTTATTGTTTGTTTGGATACATTTAATACATTTTTCTTTGAATTGCTTCCTCAACATTTCAGTTCCTCAACGTTTCAACATTATTTTGAATATTTCCTCAAAGTTTATTAATAATAACTAAATAACAATGAATTCGTGCTGCAATTAATCACGGTAATTAAGACTGAATCAATTTATCAAATGATTTCCTAGGTGAGCCTTGACAATTGAATTCTTATAAATAAGGCAATGGAATTTACTTAAAATCTCCATCGTGAAATACTTATGATTGTAGGCTATCTCTGGGAGAATCATGTTGGGAAGATTCGTTCTTCTTCTTTTTATAATACTATTTTATAATACGCTATTCTTGATAACGCTACCACATGTTACAGAAAGAATTAGCAAAATATAAATGCGGAGTTCTTCCTTATCATGTTTGAAATCCTGATGATTTTATAGTAGATTACTATTTGTTTAACTTGATATCGATAAGAAAGCACAGACCTTGTAGATCATAGACCTACAGGGAGTATACGCGGACGAACACATCAATGATGACGACAATGAATACGAATACAATAAAGTTCACACATTTATTGAATCACAGTTGACAAAATCTCTCTACAATCAATCTGTGAGACCAAATGATGACGATATGCAACAAGGACGAGGATATTCCCTTGGCGGATCGGAAATAAATGGGAAATTGAGCTTTGCACATAATGACGATGTTGAAAGAAAAAGAATCGGAGCTGAAGAAATATGAGATGTGCTCTTTAGAGTGTTTTGTTATCACGTGCCGCGACAGCGAACATACATATGAAAAAGGCGATATTGAGCATAGATTAAGCGACGAAATTACTCGATATTTACAACGAACTTTCCACAAAAGCATATTTATCATTGAGCAACATGGAAATCATTGTCACGCCATTCACGATTGCATGTGAGGAAACAGTACGTGCACCAGAATCAGAGACATCGAACAATAAAGACATTGGTACAATCGCCAGATCACTAGCACCAGCACTTGGATTATCAAGCACTGATGCAATGCCTAAAGATCTCGATATGCATAATAGCATAAAGAGATTAGTATAATTGAAATATCCGGAAAGCAATGGTTATGGTATATGGTTATGATATGGAGATAAGCATCGCTGTTTTTCAGTAGCGAATTTAGATTTGAGCGAGACATAGAAAACTTATGACTTTTGGATAAAGTTGATAATTCCAAATCCTGCTGATTTATACGTCTTATTGTCATATATCTTATTACCATACATCTTATTAAGAACGGTGTATCGCATCTGAGTTAAAGAGAGGGCAACAAGAAGAGGGTGTTTTGAAGAAAGACTTCGGGAAGAGAGAATCAACAGTATCATCGATAAAACGTGAGCTACGCATCGACATCGACGTAATGTCAAGGAAAGAAACGGATCCAAAGAGACGCCAAAAGAATTGTTATTCGACTTTCTGCTGAATACGCATTACCTAAAACATTATTTAATTCAAAGTTATGGCTCAAAATCAAATTTCAACTCAATTCAATTTCATTCAAATATCATACAGAATTTGATACACGGATAAACGTAAGACATTTTTTACGATTACGATGGACTAAATAAATTATTCTATAATAGCAGTTTCATAGAGATATGGGAGCATCACTTAAAGCGCGATATTCTTCGTGTATACTTCGCAAGAAAATCAATGAATATTACTACGATGTTCTAAGCAATACGTGGAGATACTTGAAAAACTTTTGATCTTTCAATGTAATAACAAGGTCACCATAGTTCCTAATTTTTTACATGTATACGATATAATCGACAGAGTACGATCTAAATATAAGTTTGTCATCTGTTTGTTTATAGAAGCAAATAGCGAAAAAAATTTCTTTTTTAATGCTTTTATTTATTTCTTGGTTAATTTTGGCGCGATGACAAATTAGAATAGATACAATCAATTTCCCTTACAGGATTGTACGAATCGTAGAGTTATATATTGGAACGAACCGAATTTCGAGGACGGAGTCGAGGAAATGTTAAAAATGTTATTCGGCGGCAATCAATATGGCGCGCGGATAGAATATGAAGGTGATGCTATCATTTCACTCCGATAATAGTGTTATCTAATAATGACTGACAAAAATAATGCATTTTCTACTAGAATATTGTGATATATTTGGCATATGTGCTTATAACTAAAAGATTATGATAAGAAACTTCATCCCATGGCATATTTATTATTATTAGCCCGATGAAAGTCAAAGCGAGACCACTGATAGATTATCTTACTACCGAACACGAGGTGATACACGAATCTCATGTTGTTTTGGAAATAGAATCCGATTGCGACAGCGATTTGGACAGCGGTATCTCTGTAGCTAATGATTCAGCTACTACTTAAACATACTATAAAAAGAGAACATTATATAATCTTTTTATAATCTTTGGTAACCGTTTTATTGCTGCAGGAGATTATAATGCCAAATACACGCATTGAGGATCAATCTTGATCCTACCGGAAACTATTTAAAGTGATTAGATCCATGAACCTGGCAATCTTGTCAATAAGGAAAACCCACTTATTGGCCATCTGATAACAAAAGGATGATCTATTAGATTTTGATATTATCAAGGACATTCCTAAAAGTTACTACCACACCGAGTGCTGTCTTGAATTGTCTTCCATTCTCTAGTGATTATTACAGTTAATAATAAAATAATGATTGAAGACAAATCTTGCATTCTCTGCAACGCCAAAACAAAATGACTCTATTTTTAGGAGTTACTGAAAATTATTCTTCACAACTTTATCTTTCTAAAAACCGATAGCGATATTATTTGTGAAGATAAAAGTTTTAATCATGCTGTACAACAGGCCGTCTGGAATGCAATGCCGACAGGTAACAATCTAAATATTAATATCGAATATTCATCTGCAATAAAAGACAAACTAATAGAGAAAAGAAAGTTTCATCAGCTATGATAAACTAACAGATTTCTAGTATTGAAAACTAAATTAAATCGAGCTATCAAAGCTATTAAAGAGCTACTGAATTTAGAAAAAAATCAGAAAATACAAGAATATCTAAGCAAGTTAAATTCTACTGTGCAATTAACTCACTATGGAAAGCTATCAAGTGACTAAAGCTCCCGCAGATACAATACTCGCTTATTAGGAAGCAAGATCTAGGGAACTAGCTCAGAAATGAAGAAGAAAAGATCAAAACATTCACTAAATATCTCTTCAAAGTTCTTAAGCCTAACCCGCATACGATTTTAAAAGAGGAAAATAAGCTACTCTCGGATACTATTACTATCGTCATCATAGGTACCCCTACAAAGTCTTTCACTGTTAAAGAAGTGAAAGTCGTAATAAAAAATATGAATCTGGAAAGAAGGCATCGGATTACGACTTCAACCAATCAAATTCTGCAGAAGTTGCCAGAAATAGGAATAAAATTTATCACCCAACTATGTAATGCAGTCCATAAACGGGGATTCTTCCTTCCAAATGAAAGATAGGGCAAATTATTATGATCCCAGCTGCAGAAATCTACAGAAATTGCTGAATCGTTTAAACCGATCAGCCTACTATCTATCCTATCGAAATTATTTGAGAAATTTCTATTCTTAAAGCTCTTTATAATAATAGAAAGGCATAACTTGATTCCCGAACATTAGTTTGGTCTCCGACATAAGCATATACACTCCGCATAAAGCATATACACAGAATTGCTAATTAACAACGATATGGAAACAAATAGATACTGTACGATGGTCTTCCTCAATATTTTGTAGGCAAGATATGGCACTAAGTAATACTTTATAAAACTAAAAACAGTTTCCCAACTAATTTCTATGTCATAAGGTCTTATTTATTACATAGAACATTTAGAGTTAAATATTGAGAAGTAGTCATACAACTAACGATTAACTTTAGAATTCCTCAAGATAGTGTATTAGGATCAGTACTCTATCTCTTATACAATACAGATTTTCCGGTTGCTCTGGGTTCCACAACTGCAACTTATGCGGGCGACACAGTTATACTTGTGGTTCATAACAATCACATAGAAGCATCCTTACAACTATAGAAAAGTTTCTATCACATCCAGAAATGGCTGAAAAATGGAGAATCAAACCTAACGACACAAAATCTGTGCAAATGACATTCACTATCCGTAGAGAGACATGTCCACTCTGAATCCTTCAAGTTGAAGATGCCAAATATTTAGGACTACACGCAGAATAAATTGGAATGAATTGGAATATATTTATCAAGCGAAAACAATTGAAAACTTTAACTGGGAAAAATATATTAGCTATTCGGCAGTAAATCACAACTGTCGAAAAAGCTGTTATTGTACAAAGCAATTCTCAAACCTATTTAGGCCTATGGCGTTAAATTTTGGAGTACGGCCTCCAATTCGAATATAGAAATATTATTAGAATAAAGATTTCAAAACAAATTACCTTAGAATTATCGTTAATGCACCATGGTACGACAATAACATCATTGACACATTAAATCATGATCTTAACCATACATGCCATACGTTAGAGATAAGATAAGAAGGCTCAGCCAGAGATATGCTGATAGGATGTAGGAACATCTTAACATATTCACGACTAATATGATGAGAAGCATCAAAACTTCATGCAGATTAAATAAAAGATTTACTCAAGACCTAAACACTTAACTGGATTGTAATTCTAAAGGTTATATGCCTCTGGATATATGCTTTCCAAGACTTTTTACACCTAATGCTACATTGTTAAATGTCACGTCAGAGACAGTTTGTAATAATTTTTAGCATGATAATAAAAAAAACATATTAAAATCTTAACTTTTTTCTTTTTCTTTTTATTTATTAGAAATCATCTGCGATGCGATTGCAGCTCCGGAATTTATTCGTCGATCTGTCGATATTGAGCCGATCTAGCCGACACATCACGCTGAAATTGTTCACTTTATTCACTTTATTCAACATTCAAATCTGTGTCTCCGTCTCCTAGCAAAGGAGGAAATTTACGGCTCACACTTCGCCTTCCCCTCTCTTCCTATTCAGTGAGTTTTTCGATGATTTGCTGAACGCCAGATGAAATTATACGATCTAGCTCGACACGATCATTCTTCTACGTCGCCTGATGCAATGCGTGCATATTGTTTCAACTGATCGTTGTAATCAAAATCACGATTGCTGAAGAAGTGACCGCGCGCTTTCTCTCACTCCCATCTCTCTTTCTCTCTTTTTGCTGAGCGAGGAATCATGATTTCCGCATTGTACCTAGTCGTATTCTGAGAGCGATTATAAAATTAATTTTGATAAACAGATTGCGGGGATTAAAGTTGGTAAAAGGTCCTAAGGTCTATGGACATAATAATGGAATTCTGGAAAAAGCCTACTTTTTTACTGATAAATGAATCCAAAGTTTAAAGAGTTAAATTCAGCTCAGCCAACAAATCTTTCATGTTTTCAAAGCCTCGATGCCGCGTAATTTCTGAATGAGTGTGACATACTGAATGTGCGATATATTACTACAAAGGATTATTACACAGGTAATATGTTTCGGGCGCTTTAAAATTCATAAAAGTCGGTAAGGGAATAAAGATTAACAGAAAATTTAGGTTCTCTAGGTTGATGATTGAGGCGATGGATTAGTAATTTGGAAAAAACAATTTATACTAAAGCCTTGGAACAATGGATGGAATAGGAGAAGGGCAACGAAAACAAATATTGCATCTAAGAACATAGAACATACTAGAACATACATAAAAAATAAATCTGAAATTATTATCGAGGACTAGCAAAAACTGAAATTAGATATAATAATTCTTACAAAAAAGAAGGGCAGTACACTGGAAACGATTGGTGGATCCATTCATTTTTATACTGGAGTGTTTAAAAAGAAGCGAGCAAAGAGAAGGTTTCTATAGTCTTATAGAGAAAATGCGACAGAAATGTTACTTAAAGCTTGACCAGAATTTAAACTAGATGCAGAGAAAGATAACAATCATAGACATATACGCTCCATGCGAATATGAAGAGGTAAGCACTAAAGACTAATTCTTCGCCAAACTTAATAGAATGATTGCAAACATTGGAAATACGATAGAGTTGTTTCTGCGGTGACGAAGTGGAACAAGTAAACGATATGGGTACTTGGTTAATGGATATCTACAAGTATAAAAACCTAGCGATAAAAAATTGATTTTTCAAATATAAATAAATTCACAAATATACGTCAGTACAACTAAATCGGAACTTAAAATCAATAATCGACTATATCATTATATCGTTACCAGATCATTATCAGAAAACATAATAATATTAAAATAAATGATATGAGAATGCTTAAAGAAACAGAATATCATTCGGACAACTATCTACTGAGATCTAAAATTTTCTTACCACATAGACATAGCGTGCGGAAGAGGAAGGAGGAAGGACAAAATGCTGAGAATACTGAGAAAATTAAGAATATAAAATTACAAGCTAAATTATAATACAAAGTAAAATACAAAAGAATCTGATAAGCATAAAGGACAGCATAAAATATCTATATCTGAAAAGATTGAACGAGTAACTAAAGAAGGAGTTGGAAAAGATTGAGAAAATATTCAAAAATATATTAGAGAGTATTTATGGGGGCGCAGAAGAAGCACTAGCAGAAGAAATCAAGAGAGATGAAAAAACAGCAAGTTATAGTGGACCGATGAAATTGACTAATTGGTGAAGGAAAAAAAGACATTAAATCTGAAATGGCTAAATTCAAAATCAGAAGAAGACGAATGAAGCTAGAAAAAAAGGAAGTCAGAAAAATTGTATATGCCGAAAAAATAAGTTATGGGATAAGATATGCACAGATATAAATATCAAAGGAAGACGAAATATAGTAGTATGGAAATTCATTAAAAACACAACAACAAGAAAGGGAAATCATGCTAACTATGACAATACCACATAAGTAAAGGATGGACATATTCTGTGTAAAACAAGTAATTAAGAAAAAGATGGCTAGGAATCAGATGATTCATATAATATTTATAGATCTATAAAAGACGTATGATGCACTAGTGAAGTTATGTGAAGTCCTACAAGAATAAAATATTAACTACTCTAGTTTATTTAACTAATAAAAGCCTTAAAAAATTTTTACGAAGATCGAGAATGAAAGAAAACAATAGCCTATAAGTAGATTTCCCAGTCTCAAAAGGACTAAGTCAAGAATGCTGTATATCGTCAACGTTCTTCAAGATTTATGTGTCTATGGCTCTACATCTATGAAAACATAAATGCTATGGAATGGGGATAGAGTTAAAGAGGAGTAATGGTTATATACACTCCAATTTGCGGCAATGATCGGTAAAATCAGATATTAGAGAAAGTATAACGTATATGATAAGAAAACTAATAGAAGAATGAAAATGGGAAATTGGGACTAACAGTAAATATTCAAAAAACGAAGTTCCTTGCATTCCTGCATTGAAATAAAAATTCCTGCACGGAAATAAAAAGTTTGGTAATGACAAAAATCAGGAATAAAAGGAATAAAAATATCTGGGAATAATTGAATCGAGAATGGACATGTAACCAAAAAATAAGAAATAGAATAACAAAAGCAAAAAGGATAATCGCACTGAATGATATTTTGTGGCGTAACAGCATCACGAAAAATAGGACAACAAAAAGTATTCAACATTTACGAGACAATGATAAAAATGTAATGCTATATAGCTATGAAACATGGCGACTAAGGAAATAAGAGAACAATAGAAGCTACGGAAATGAACGCTATTTGGCGATCTATGAAGATTTCACGAAGACCGAAGATCAGGAATGAAGAAATCAAATAATAGTGAGTATAGAAAGTTCTATAATGGATGATATAGAGAAGAAACAACTAGTCTGATATGAATTTGTACAAGGAATGGACAGAAATAGGCTCCTGAAACAAGAAATGGAATACCTCCAAGAAAATGAAAGAGGGGAAGATCGAGAACAAGATGGTAGATGGAATTAAGAAAGGCGATAAGTGAGAGAAACTTGGTAGAGGGATAATGGAACAGGCGAGAATGGCAGTTAGGTTCGGACAACAGCGCAAAACGTTCTAACTCGAAACTATATATATATTTATAAATAATTAGTATAATATAAATAATTGTTTATTATCTATTTTAAATTTAATAATATATTATTAATATTTAATATTTATTAAATGTATAATTATATATATAGGATAGAAGAAAAGGATTATCGGTAGTGGCACGTATCAAAAGCTTGTAATCGACGAGATGGATGCGCGAACACGCGTGTCTGGACATGTCACGTCCAAAACAAAGGACAGCGAAAGAACCGTTGACGCTCACGGGACGACGCAATTCGTATAGATTGATAATATGTAATGATTGGCCGACAACGTTGAAATGTAGTATCACATTTGAGTATATAAAAGACGACGGCAGCAGGGATGACACAGAGAGTAGCAGACAGAGAAAGAGAGTGCAAGAACAGAGCAAGAATAGTGACAATAGTAAGAATAGTCGAGTAATTATAGAGTCGTGAATGGCGAAGCCTGTGGAGTCAGTTAGTCTATCCAGATATCTTTGCGTTGTATCTTTGTAACGAAGAATAAAGAGTCTTTTTACTTATTATTCCATTAATCTGAGACGTTGAAGACCCATCATACTTAACAATTTCCATTTGGATAGAAGTATCCTACATATAAATGATTACTAATATACATAAATCTATAATTATTTCTATATTTCTACATATAGTTTTATAAATTCTTATAAATAAATATATATATGTAAATCTTAATAATTACAAGGAAAAATGAATTTATTTATTTGTTTCTTATTTTTTTCATATTTTTCCCTATTTTCTCCCTTATTTATTTCTTATTTTTCCCAAATCGTTAAATTTTTTATAATTTTTTGAATTTCCGTTTGTCTAATTTCATTATATTAATTTTTATTTTGCATTTTATATTTCTTATATTCAATATTTATATTAATATTTGTATTTATATTAATTTATATTTATATTAATTTATATTTATATTAATTTATATTTATATTAAGTTATATTAATATTCAATATTTCTTCATATTCAAAACATCATTATTTAAAAAAATTAGGTTAGTAACCTGACTTCAAACTTTCAGATTCATTCTTTCTAAATATAAAAATTATTCTTTACCTACTAAGTTCCATTAATTTTAATTAAGAAGACAATTATATTTTATTGCTGTTGGAATACACGCCGATCGATCAGCGCTGCTGGAGTTAGTCAATTTTACTCTACATGGATGGATACTCAGATATAGATTTGGATAACAAAGATTATTCTTAAGTTAAGCTTAACTCGGTATTAATCTGTATATTATTTATATTGTATACAAAGAATGCCGATTGATTGAACATCAGTCTGCCATACTTAAAATTCGCGATAAAGGGCAGCAATATTTAACGTCCGTCCCCAACATTCGTTCAGAATCTGAATTAAATATTTAGTAGCGGATGAGGTTCGCAACGACAGCTAAAGATATAAAACGAAAGCATGCAGCGTTCGATATACCTCTATTTTTCTTAGGCTGATTACCACTTGTTGCTCGGTATTCCAATATTCTAGCTATTATCTCTCTCTATTCCTATAGTAGGTACTTGGTATCTATTGAGCTAAAGGGAGTTTCGTAATATAGTGACGGCTGCTATCGAGTCCTCGTTTCTAGTCTTGATCTAAGCTTCGTTCGATATGCGGCAGATTTTTGAATTAATAAAAAAATAATTTTGATGAAAAAATATGAAATTTTATCATTATTTTCATTATTTTTACATCAAAATATTAATTATATCAACAATTAATTGTGAATAATATAATTATATTCATATCTCATATTTAATTTCATACTTAACAAAATCAAGCAATTTTGACGAAATTACAAAAACTTTTATACATTAAAATATATACTTATATTAAATTAAATTATATTAAAATGCTAATACAAATGCTATACTTAATACATGCTTAAAGTGTAAATATATACATTAATATTATTGTTATCTTATACAGAAAAAATATTTACCTTAAAAATTTTATATCCAATTATTTTATATCTATTTAATATAATAAAAATAATAAATTAACGCTTATTATAAAACTTGCTATTTTATGTTAACTTCAATTTTACTTTTAATAACTTTTTTAAGTCATTATTTATTAATGATTTGATAATTCTATAATTTATTATAGCAATCGATAACTGTACTTGGCAAAAACATCGAAAGAAATAAATGAAAGAAGTAGAAATAGTAAAGATAGACATCTTTAGAAGGATAATGAGAATCTCAAGAAGTGATAGAATAGAAAATGAAAAAATAAGAATATAGATAGAAATAAAAGATACAATAATGAAAGATATAAAAGAAAATCAGCTTGTATAGTATGGATATGTCCTACGACTAAACGATTACTGATTTCTTAGACAAGTTCTAATATGAATACCTATAGAGAGAAGAAAAACAGGCGAACTTAGAAAACAATTAGTTATCTGGAATTAGGAAAATAAGAAATTTGGAAGAGACGAGCGTGGAGGAGTAATGAAGCGATAAATGAATGTAGAAAATAGGCATTGGACAACGTAAGGTGTTCTAACTAGATTATATTGATATATAACTGCACGTATTTATTTTATTAAATTTAACTTATAAAAAATAAAATGAATAACTTCCTATATTCTTTATTCCAGCCATTGCTCCTATTCTCTTTTAATTCTTTTAATATTAATTTAGCTAACATCAATAAGTAATTACTTAATCAACCTCATTAGAGCATTAAGATTAATATCAAAACTAGGACATTCATTTTTGAAGCCTCATAATCTCAAGATATATAGACTGTAAATCTATATGATAAATATTCCTTTTCCAATTCAAAAAATATTCTCTTTATTATAGTTTCATATGACTAATATATTCAATTATCTATATATTAATTATTTAACACATTATAATTTTTCAGCATTTATAATATTATACAAGACTAATGAATAACGTTTATTGCATTCAATCAGCTGCTCACTCTTGCGTTTTTTGAGCTCATCTGCTTTGACTAACTCTTTTAACTCTTCTGTCCTTCTAATTCATTTAGCTTTCTTCAATTACTATTCTTTTTCTCACATAACTTTCTTTACTTGCGTTATCTTAATTCACTTAAGTTCCTTCTCTTGTACTTCCTATTTTCGCTTAGTTTCTTCCTCTTGCCTTCCTGTCTCAGTTCTTTCCTTGTGCTCTTTTTGTTTTTGTACCGCTACTTTATCTTACACTTCCTATCAGCTCCTTCTTCTTGCTCTTCCTATTTTCTTTCTGCTTTTTCCTCTTGCTTTTCCGTTTTTCGCTCAATTTCTTCCACTTATTTTTCCTGTTTTCCCTTAACTTCTTTCTCTTGCGCTTTCTGTATGTGTTTTACTTTTATATCTTCTTCTCTTTATTCGCTCCGTTTCTTTCTCTTTCTTTTTCCTTTTTCATTTTGCTTTCCTGATTCGCGTTGTCTTCATTTTCTTAGATTTTTTCTGCTATCCTGCATTCGCTTCTCGCTTTTACTCAGCTTCTTCCTGTTGCCCGTCCTGCTTTCGCTCAGTTTCTTTCTCTTGCTTTTCCTGACTTCACTCATCGCTTTCCTGTTCTGTTCTCATTCACTCAGCTTTCTTCTTTTCCGTTTCTTGCATTCGGCTTTTTTCTCTTGCTGTTTCCTCTTTCGCTCAGATTTCTTAGCGATTACTTACGATAAACTCATTCGCTCAGATTTTTTTTCTTGCTCTTCCTGCATTTGCTCATCCTGCATTTCTTGTATTTTCTACTTCAATTTGGCTTTTTCTCCTTCTGCTTTCTATAGAATTGCGTTTCCTCTTGCATTCGCACCATTGCTATCTCTTACGTTATCATTTTTCGCCTTTTCTTTGCGTTTTACTGTTCCTCACTTTGCTGCACTGCCTCCTCACGATTTTTTCTAACTATGACTAATCATGCTAAATCTGACATAGCTTTTGTTGTTTTAGAGGTTGCACTAAATTATAATGTTATTATAAGTTGAATAGCTGGTAAGAAGAACATTTTTATTGAATTAAAGAAGCACTGTCATGTTTCCTCGCATCTTTCGACCGGAAATGGAAAAGGCGCGATTGCGTTTCATGATCGCGTTTTTCAATCAAATTTGGTCAAAATCTTATGGCATTTAAACAATGATAAGATGGCATTTAAAGAATGATAAGATCGCTTTAGTTTTATTTGCATCTGGGTTTATAAAGCCATGTATCCGTTTCCAATTAATAATTTTAGTAGAGTTAATAAGTTTAGTAAAAGAGGAGAGTATCTACTTGTATATTCGTCCTTGTCTAGAGAAACTGCTAAGCATCACTCTTTTAAATTGGGATTTTATAATAGATGTTTTACGAGTAATAGAGAACTAATCCACCGCGTAAACAAGCTAGAGTAGAAGCTTTCCCACTATGCTTCTATTAGTTTGGTTCTTCATCTTTAATCTATCCAGCAATAGAGACCTTACCAATAGCAACACTATCGCCGGTATAGCCTTCAGAATCTTCAGAATTTATAAGCTCTTATATCCGATAGATAATTTGGGCACGGTGGAAGCTTCGGAGATTCAGTTTATATAACTATATATAACCAAATAATGATATTCACCGTTTTCTCTTACATTGTTCTAATTATGAAATCTCGCATTTTTACGAATTAGCTCAGACAATATTTTCGATTTTTTTAATTGTTTGTTAGAATTTTCAATTTCAATTTTTTTTATCATCCTAGAAATTATTACAAGCTGTCACTGATGTGACATTTAATAATACTTGTAACAGTTAGATGTTATAAAATCTTAAAAGATATATGCCTAGTAGCATATGCACATCTCTCTATAGATAGTGAATGCCATTTGCACAGATTTTGTCTTGTTAGGTTTGATTCTCCATTTTTTAATTATCTCTTGATGTGATAGAGACTTTCCTGTAGTCGTAAGGATGCTTCTGATTGTTATGAACCACAAGCATAGTTATGTTGTCCGCATATGTTGCAGTTATGAGCAACTTAGAGCGATCGGAAGATCAGCGATATATAAAGTTAGAATACTGGTCTGATACACTGAGTTTTCCAGAGTTCTGTTCAGAGATCTCTTTTAGCTATGTGACCATTTTTCCATATTTATCTTTAACAGTTCTGTGTAATAGCTAGGATCTTATGATGGCATAAAGATCAATTGGAAAGCTGTTATTAATATTCTAAAGTTATCCTTGATAAAGGCCTTGTCGAAGACCTGCAAAACATCCAGGAAGATCACTACTGTATATATCTGTATATATCTGTATGTATCTGTATGAATCTGTATGTATCTGTATGTATCTACTTGCTTCTATATCTTTGTTTATTTTTTTTAACAATTCTATGTATCTGCTCTATGATTGCGTACTTACTTCGGAAACCAAACTGATGATCGGGAATCAATCCATGTCTGTCTATTATTATGGAGAGCTTTGGGAATAGAAGTTTTTCAAATAGCTTTGATAAAACAGTTAATAGGCTGATCGGTCTATACGATTCTGTAAGTTCTATAGATTTGCCAGATTTATGGATTATAATAATTTGTGTTTGTACCTTCCATTGGGTTGGAAAGAAGCCTCGTCTGAAGATTACGTAGTTGGGTAATGAATTTTATTCCTATTTCTGGCAACTTCTATAGAATTTTATTGATTATGAGACGCCGTAATTTGGCGCCTTTGTTGGATTCAGGTTTTTTATTACAGCTTTCATTTCTTTGATAGTGAAGGAACTTATAGGGGCATTTAGGGTGGCAGAACTAATATCATCAGAAGACAGCTTATTCTCTTCTAGAATAATCTCGCGGTTAGGCTTAAAAACGTTAC
The DNA here is from genome assembly GCA_020341155.1 of Eciton burchellii. Classification (NCBI taxonomy): domain Eukaryota; kingdom Metazoa; phylum Arthropoda; class Insecta; order Hymenoptera; family Formicidae; genus Eciton; species Eciton burchellii. The sequence continues at coordinate 832,805 of JAHMML010000077.1, forward strand.
GGAGAGATGCATAGCGAATATGTTGGCCTTTTCTTCTTCATTTCTGGCCCAGTTCCCGTCCTACTTCCTGTGAGGCAAGTATTGTATCTGCAGTCGCTTCAGTCTCTTGACATTCCATAGAGAATAGTTGCAGCAGTAGCGCTTAATTTATTTAGATATTTTTGTATCTTCTGATTTCTTTCCAAGTCCAGCAGGTTTTTAAATGCTTTATGCTATCTGGATTTAAGTTGGTTTTCAAGACTGGATATCTGTTAGTTTGCCACAGTTCATGAAGCTTCCTTTCTTTGTTTTTTTCTTTTATTGCAAACGAATATTCGATATTAATATCCATATTGCGGCCTTGCATTCCAAACGGTCTGCTATATAGTCCGCCTCTGCATCCATAAGCAACATCTCAGCCAGGCGCCCATTTGTCTTTTGAATTTGCTGTCACTTCCTTGTGATTCACAGATCGGCCACCGCTTGCGACACTCCAGTAACATCCGCAGCCGAGGACTGCCCTCCGTGGTGTAGGGGAGCGCGCTGTACGGACCTGTCTAAGTTTCACACACTCACTTACTCTTTGATTTCCGACGCGTTCGTTCTTCACTAGCCTTCACAGTATATCTTCTTTTGTTATTAGTTGTAATAATAATAAAGTGTTTCGAGGAAAATGTAATTTTTATTTAAAATATACTTGATTTATTTCAACATCGCATATTGTTTCTTTCCCCATCACACGCGCGAATATGTGGATTTAAGCGCATTCTTTCTTGGCGCGATGGTGTTTCCGCGGGAAGATTTTGCTAGCAGCGGCGTATCCGGATTGACCGGCGATTGTCACCAGTCAAGGCGGGATTTGGTTTTTTTGTGTTTGTTACGGACGTGTTCGCCGAGACGTAACAATAGTTAGTTTTTTGCTGCGCAAATAATGTCATCGTCAGTTTTTAGTGGAATAGAGTTGTTAAAAGTAGTCTTCAGTAGCTCGTGGAAATAGGGCTATTTTGTTTGCCGTTGTACAGAGAACAAAATTTGCCTTTGGTCATTATTTTACTATTTACTGTAAAAATTACAAGAGCATAATCTGAGAACAATTTAAGACAGAACTCGGCGCGGAAGTAACCTTTAGGAATGCCTCTAATAATGCCGAAGTCCAGTAGATCAGGAGTCTTTTTGGTGTCAGATAGCCAATAGCTGGATTTTCCTGTTGACAAGACTGCTAGGTTTATGACTTCAATCACCTTGACTGATAGGATCAGTCTCGATATCCAACGATGATTATCAGAAGTTTTAAAAAGATTTTATATAATGTTCCCTTTTTATAACATATTTAGGCAGTGAGTATACGGCTGAAATAATAATACTACCATTTTAGTCTTTACCACAATGCTAATAGCCCACAAGAATTCTCTTTGATACTTACTAATTTCATAACATCACTTCTTATAATAAAAGCAGTTCCTCCATGATCTTCTAGGTGAACGTGGAATATCGTTAATTTATAATCCGAATGCATCCGAATGCAATGCTACCAAGATGCATCTTCGGATGATGTCTCAGTTTCGCTTTTCCAGTTATTTGCGTATGATGTAGATTCTTTTGATTTACATTAAGGACATGCATTAAAGGATATTGAAAATTAGATTTTGACAATGTTACACATAAACATCTTCTTATAGATAATATCCTTTTTATTGTTTCTATTATTGAAGAAGATTCATCAATTATAATAATTAAATTTATTATATATAATTATTTATATATTATATAATTATATATTATATTATATTATATTTATATATAATTATTATATATTATATAATTTAGAAATAATTCACTTAATGAGCTTAATGCAATTTGCGCCCATTACATGGGCGGAAACAAATCTGAATCGTGAAAGTACCAACAATCTCTTGACGAAATTATTAAAGAAAATAGCTCTCCGTACTACGCTATAGTCGTAAATATTATAGTGAAACGGAATGCTATATTTTTCTGTTGATTTTTCGTATACTCGTAAATGTATCATAAAAGCATCATATTCATTATATTCAGTATTTTATTACTATGTCGGCACCAGTATCCGCAGCATCTAAAATCCCTTAAAAGCTTTTATTCCCTCAATTAATAAAAAGTCATATGGTATATTATATTATGTCTATTGAGCGATACAACTATTTGAATGATATATATGATATGATATTTATGATATATTGATAAATGATAAATTAATTTTGTTCCTTCATATTTTACAATTTAAAAAAATTTTTTAAAATTACAATTTTTTAATTACAAATCATTAATTACAAATCATAGTATAGTTTTTTCAAGCTAATTTATTACATAAACTACATAAGGTATATATTACATAAGGTATTTCAGATCAGATTTTGTAAGAAGAAGGATATTCTACGAAACGTATAACATAATAACATATATGAGCATGAGTAGGCAGAGCATTCCTTCATTTTCTTCAACATCCGATTTCTTCAAGTCGAGCATTCGCTCAACAAGTTTCTCTTGCTTGCAAGCAGATTCTTCCCGTCGCACTTCTTGCTTTCGTTTTGCTTATACCAGTTTGTGCTTCTCCACTTGCTTTCGAAAATCTTCATTCTCTACGTTTTCCTCAGCTACTTCCACAACCCGTTTCTGCTTTTGCGCATCTTTTTCTTCTAGCGCGTCTTGTTTTTCCTCAGCTACATCGCCTTATAAATCCTGCTTTCGTTTAAACTCTTCCACAAGCGTTTCCAACCTTCGCTCCGTTTCTTCTCCTTGGTGTTCTCGTTTTGTCATACTCTCCACCTCTCCCACATCCTGTTGTTGCACAGCCTCTTCCAAATTCACTTCTTGCTTTTTCTCATAGTCTTCCGCTTTTTCTTTTTGATTTCGCTGAGTTATCTGCTCTTGCAATCTATGCTTTCGCTCAGCATCATCCTCTTATTCTACCTGTTTTTGTTCAAATTCTTTCACAAGCATTTCCAACTTTCGCTCTGCTTTTTCTCCTTGGTGTTCCCGTTTTGTCATACTCTCCTCCTTTCCCACATCCTGTTGTTGCACAGCCTCTTCCACATTCGCTTCTTGCTTTTTCTCATATTCTTCCCCTTTTTCTTCCCGATTTCCCTGAGCTTCTTGCAGTCCATGTTTTCGCTCAGCAACTTCTTCCTGTGTCACCTGTTTTCGTGCAGACTCCTCTTCTCGCATTACTTGCTTCCGCTTTGTTCGTTCTTCTTGTGTGTCCTGTTTAGGCTCAGCTCTCTCATCTTTCTCATTATGTTTTTGAAAATATTCAACTTCTAGCGTATCTAAGTATTGATCAGCAACTAGCACATGGTCTTCCTGCCATTGCGCAACTTTCCTTTCCAGTGCGTCCTGCTTCCGCACATATTCCTCCACAAATGTTTCCTGCATCCGCTCAGCATTTTCACTACTTCACTATTTGCCTTTGCGAAACTATAACTCCTAGCGCTTCTATATTTCGCCCAGCTACATTCTCCGACTCCGCCGGTATTTGTACGCCTTCCTTCTACGGTGCGACTTGTTTTCCTTCAGCTTCTTCCGCTAGTAAATCCTGCATTCGCCCTTGCTCTTCCTGCATTCGCTCAAATTCTTCCACATACCTTTCCTGATTTCCATACGCATTATGCTCTTGCTCTTCTTGTTTAGGCATTTCGCTTACGGAATTATTAAAGAAAATAATGCTTACTGCGCTAAATTAGTAGATGTTAAAGAAAAATGGAATGCTATGCCTTTCTCTTGATTTACGCATAAGGATAAAAATTTGTAAGCGATCCTAGATGCTGTGGMTGMTGGYAATAARA
>JAHMML010000078.1:0-210842 GCA_020341155.1 Eciton burchellii
TATGAGTATGCTTATAATAAATATTAAGTGCAGTATTAATAAAGTTATAATTTATTATGGATTAAATTATTTATATTCACATAAATTAAATTTTTTAATTGGAAATTAAATGTAATATAAATTATGCTATATAAAGTTAGGACTTAATAGTGTTGATTATTGTGAATATGATGTCAGTAGTAGCCTTATCGATAGATTGATAGATAAAGGAATAATAAAAGAATAATAAAGGAATAATCATACAATGTACGTCTACAAAATATCAGTATCATGTTGCTACTTCAAACCCGAAATGGTGTTGGGAGGAAAAGTGGAGTTGTTGTATACGTCATAGTGTATCAAATAAAGATAGAGTTTCAATTATTATATGGAGGCCATGGAATCCTGTAGCGACGAAGAATGTTGAATCATATATTGTGTCAGCAATACTGAATGATGATCCTTTATATTCAGTGAATTGGATAATTGTAAAGTATAGCTCTAAGAGAATAGGAATTTATGATCTTTTCCATCTATCCTTAAAGTTTATGGCAATTAATGCGTGATGGGATGTATGTAATTACAAATCCAGAAGAAATAAGGATAACTGTAAAGTATGTAGAAGGGGGATATCGCAAGGATTAGAGGAGATAATYCTTTTAGAAGTTAACTGTTAACTCTTCAATTTCGATAGCTGGTGATAATGAAGCGTGAAATTAGGCTCAAAAGAAGAGTATAATAAAAAAGAGAACTTCTGAAATGATAAATAAAATTATTTCCATTCTTATTCCATTACAAATAACTTTGGCATTTTTACCTCAAAATGTGGCTTTGCAAATTAAATCTCGTCGTCATAAATGTATACATAGTACGATATAGGGGATTGACAAAGTTATAATTAATCGATCAAATTTATGAAATCACGCTGCTGTGATAACTAAGTCATTAAAAATGTCAAATGAAATTAATACAGTCTATGGGTTAGGGTTAACTAGGGGTTAAGTAAGTAAAATGGGTAATGGTATTGTGTCATATTTAATTTATTAAATTTCTCTACCGTGTGAGAATTGTAAATACATAGAATTGAATAAATGCCACGACAATCTCTAAAATTATTAATAGCATTTGTAAGTATGTATAATTAAGTATAATTGATAACATAGTGATATTTCGTGTTTGTCCTGCAGATCCAATTAATGATGTTAATAAGTGTTCTGCAATTATGTTGACTGTTAGTCGAATCGCTAAAGTTATTGGTCGGGTAAATAATCTAATTGTTTCAATAATTACTATAAGAGATATTGGCATAAGGGATATTCCTTAGGATATAGGATGTGAGCATATATCATTAATCTAATTAATAATTCTAAAAAATATTCATATTGATAGTGATAGAGTTAATAACAAAGAACATAGAGAACAAAATCATACATGTCTTGAGGATGTAAAAATGTAAGGAAATAACTCAAAATAATTGTTGAATAGAATTATAAAACTAGTGCAATTGGAATGATTAAATTATATTGCGAGTATTTAATTAAAATTTTATATTCATTAAATTAAAATTTAATTATGATGGGATATGTTATTTGGGATCGTGATTGATGGATTCATAAAGAGAATGGGATACGGTTAATTGCGCTTAATATTCTTATTCAATCTGAAGAAAGATGTATTGCAGGATCGAATATTTTAAAGACGTTCATTAACATTCTCAATTTTAAGAGGTTAAAGGTTCAAGAGGTTGCGTTAACTTTCTATTGATTTGATTGATGAAGGGATATAGTGAATAGTAAATTATGGATGATAAAATATTAATAGATAAGTAATTAATATGAGTATTAGAATTCAATATAAATACTTCAAGGTAAATACTATTTGAGGGATTAAAGAATACATTTATTATTTGAAGGAAATGTATATTTAAATTGACAATTTAATGTTCTAATGTTTGAATAAACTTATTCTTTTCGTTAGAAATAGATTGAGACTGTTATGACATGATTTAAAAAATCAAGACCGTTTCAGTCATTTAATGGGGAAGCTATATTTAACTAAAGTATTTGAGGATTGAAAAGAAATATATAAGAATAGTTTTAATTATTGAATTTAGCTAATCATTTACTGAAATTAGGGAATGTAGTTGATTCGACAACGATACGTATAAAACTATAATTAACTCCATAAATTTTGAAATATTGACCGAAAAATAATCCAGGACGATATATGTATAATCTTAAATGATTTAGTCGTCCTCGAATTGAGTCTATTTGAATTCCTAGGGATGGGTCTGTTCAGGATTACATCTATAGATGAATTACATGAGTTACATCTATAGATGTAGTTAAAATTCGCATATTATTATCTAAAAGAAGAATGCATAGATTATCTACTTCTAGGAGACGAAATTTGTTAAGCTTTAATTGAGGGATTGGAATTATGAATGAATCGAAGTTAATATTGTTAAAATCTGAATATTCGTATCTTCAGTATCTTCAGTGGACGATAGCTTTAATAGCTAGATTTATGGACGTGATCTCTGAGGTAAAGAATTTTAATTGATGGGATTGTAACAAGTAATTGTAACAAGTACAAAAATTGGTATTCTGGTAATTTCAAATGAATGAAGGAACAATCGATAAAATTCTTAGTTAAGATAAAAAGTATAATAAAAAAATTATTACTCTAATTAGAATTAAAATTATTATAGTAAAATCATGAAAATAGATCATTAAATCAAATACTGGTGGATTAGAGTTTTGGATGCCTGATATTTATGTATTAATTTTTAATAAATTTATTTCATAAATGGAGTTTAAATCCATAGTACTAATCTKCCAAATTAAACTAGTATTCTGTTAAATAGAAGGAACTTCATCATACTTATGATTTAGAGGAGGGTTGTTAAGTTTGATTCAAGGTACGGGCTTAAGTAGAATATACGACAATTATATATTGCGAAGCTAGTCTTCCTCATAGATTAAAAATGTGGCATTAATAGAAATAGAAATTAATTGATGATTTCTCTTCTGTCCGCCCTTTACGGGTCTAAGCGCATTCCTCGTGTTTGCATCTAGTATCAGCATTGAATTCGTGTCTGTAAGTGAGTGTGTGAGTTGTTAATATCCTCTAGCTGTGATAGATAGAGCATAACAAAGAGAAAAATACGGTGCAGGGGACTAAACATCCAATATCCATCAAGGAGAAGAACATGCGATCGGATTACTCTCGATGGTCAATATGCGATCGTGCAATGTTCTCAGCGGAATGTCAAGCTGAGAAGCGAGGCCTTGCTATTAGCATCTCATTATTATACGAATTTGAACCTAAAACGCTGAATAAAAGATTCCTATAAAACGCATATAAATAGGCAAAAAACAGAAACAAAACACTAAAGAAGAACATAGGAATTTCAAGAGACATCAAACAGACACACTGTATCTAACTACATAACTACAATACTACGTAACTACAATCATATACTATTATCCATAGCAAAACATAAACTAATATATATAGACGAAGATCGCTGATATATATAGAGAAGAAGAGCAGTTTAACAAGAGAATTCTTAAGAAGCCTATGATAGATCAAACTCTGCTTCAAAGCTATGCATCAGAAAATGATTGCTTTCACTGAGCGAATCGACTCCTGAGAATGATGCGAGGATCACTGGTACTTTAAAACAAATTACACACAATATACAAATGACAAACGTGGATATCTCGTGGAGAGAATTTAAAAAGAGAAACTGGAATAGCCCCGAAATGCCAATATCTCGTAAACGACCAAAATACGAACAGATACCAGCCAAGCAACCCTATGTCTATTACTATATCTATAACTTCCCTCTTCGAGGGACTTGAGGAGGAGCTCAATGACACGACGATACGCTAATGTTAGGGCAGAATAGACAGATAAACTTCACCTATTTTTGTTGCTAAAGTCGATAATTTTTCGTCGTTCTCACATCTGTTAAAAGAAATAGCTGCTGGCAAATAACAAAGATCATAAAGATCATAAATGGTGAGCAAATTAAGATTCAGCCAAAGAATTCCATCACATACGTATTGTGAAAGCGCTTAAAATCAAGAACACAGAATTCCAAATCGAAGCAAGAGAGGAGTTTTAGAATAGTCCTCAAATACATCCGTACTACAACGAATTTGGATGACATCAAAAAAGAAATTGACACACAGTTGCTAATACAGCATAGAAAAAAAGGATTATCGGTAGCGGCACATATAAAAGGCTTATAATCGGCAAAACCGATGCGCAAGCCTGCGTGTCTAGACATGTCGCGTTCAAAATAAGATACAACCGCGGAAAGAAACCGTTGACGCTCGAAGACTCGTGGAACAACGCGATTCGTCCAGACTGTATGATAATATGTAACGATTGACTGACAACTCTGAAATGTAGCACCATATTTGGTGTCCATATAAAGGACGAGGAGACTAGGGACGAGACAGACAGACAGACGGACAGAGAAAGAGTGCGAGAACAGAACGAGAGTAGTGACAATAACAATAAGAGTAATTGTAGAGTCGTGAATGGCGAAGCCTGTGGAATCAACCTAGCCTATTGAGATATCTTTGCGTTGTATCTTTGTAACGAAGAATAAAGAGTCTTTTTACTTATTTTTCCATCAATTTGAGGCGTCGAAGATTCATCATATTTAACAATTACATTTGGATAGAGTATTCTACACTAATATATGGAACATCAAGAAACAAGACAAGAAAGCCCTTCATGTGTTTTATATCGAGCTGAAACCGAAAAACAACAATGAGGATATTTATGAGGTTGATTTACTTGTCTAATGCAGAGTAAAATTTGAACTACCATATCCGAAACTCTCAAATTTCTCAATGCATTAATTGCCAGCAGTGTGGCTACACAAAAACTTTTTACTTTCGAAAAGCGAAATACGTCAAATGCGCAGAAAACCGACCAACCATGACTGCAAAAAGAAATCTAAGAACATCAAATGCGTGTTGTACAAAGGCAATCAGCTAGCCGATTATAAAGATTGTATAGTTTGTAAGAATCTACAAAAAAAATTTTTCCTCACATTACGGAGAAAAATGATAGCACCCGAATCATAACCATGAACTGAACCTGCAACATATAAACTAGATTAATCCAACCAGGAAGATCCTATGTTTCAGTCATAAGAACTGAAAGTAGACAATTAAATATAAGTCAAAATAATCAGAAAACACAGGAAAAAATGGCATCTCCAAGTCCGGGATAACTTGTAGTAAGCGCAATACAAGAATTACAATATATGATGAAGGAATATATGGAATATATGGAATAAATGAGCGGAATGTTTAACAGCCTAGCAACGCTTGTCACCAAAATAATGTCAAACAACTTAAAATAGCAACTTGGAATGCCAACGGGCATTCCTAAATACTTGCAGGAAATTAAAACTTTTATTTTAAGTCAAAACATAGACATTTTACTTGTTTCTGAAACACATTTCACTAACTAACTATTCCTGGGCTGACATTGTATCATACAATGCATTTTGACGGTAAATCCATAGATGAACTGCTTTTATTATAAGAAGCAACATTAGATATTATGAAATCGGTAAGTATCAAAGAGAATTCTTACAGGCTACTAGTATTGTAATCGAAGACCGGAATGATTGTATTATCATTTCAGCCGTATACTCACCGCTTAAGCATGTTTTAAAGGAAAACATTATATAATCTTTCTTAAAACTCTTGGTAATTACTTCATCGCCGCAGAAGATTATAAAGCTAATATAATAATTGCACAGTTGAAAGCTAAGCTTTAACTATGCTGTACAACAGGCCGTCTGGAGTGCAACGCCGACCAACAGCAATCTTGAAATCAATATCGAATATTCATTTGCAATAAAAGAAAAACTAGCAAAAAAGGAAGCTTCGCAAGCTATGGCAAAATAAATACCTAGTTTTGAAAAACAAATTAAATCGAATTATTAAAGCATTAAAAAACTTGCTAGACTTGGAAAGAAATCAAGAAATACAAGAATATCTAAGTAAGCTAAGTATTATTTCTGAAACCAACTAGTCTCTATGAAAAGCCATCATGAGATTAAAACGACCGCACAATAGCTGCTTATTAGGAAGCAGGACGGGAGCTGAACCGAAAGTGAAGAAGAAAAAGTCGAAACATTCACTACGCATCTTTCCAAAATTTTTAAGTCTAACTCGCGTGAAATTATACTAGGAGGAAAATAAGTTGTCTGATGACACCCTTTACTATCAAAGAAGTGAGAACCATAATCCAAAAATGGCATGGATTATGATCTCATAATCAATCAAATATTGATTTGATTGATCTTCTGAACTTCTGGCAGAAGTTGCCAGAAATGGGAATAAAATACATCGTCCAACTATGTAATGCAGTTCTTAGACAGCGCTTTTTTCCATCCTGATGAAAAGTAACACAAATTAATATGATTTAAAGTGTGGCAAATCTGCAGAACTTGCAGAATCGTATAAACCGATTAGCTTATTGCCTGTCCTACCGAAATTATTTGAGAAACTTCTACTCCATAATAATGGAAAGCTATTGGCTGATTCCCGATCATCAATTTGGTTTCCAAAGGAAACACGTACCATAAAACAGATAGAACTATATAAAGAATAAATAACGATATAGAAGCAGATATAGATATTGTACAACGGTTTTCATCGATGTGTTGCAGGCTTCTGACAAGGTGGAAGTTCTTGTGACATCAAGGGTTACATTAGAAAATTAAAAACAGCTTTCCAACTAATCTCTATGCCATCATAAGATCTTATTTATTACATAGAACTTTTATAGTTAAATATGGAGAAATAATCACACAACTTAAAAAAGATTAACTCTGGAGTGCTTCAAGTAGTGTACTAGGTCCAATAGAAAATGAGATATATCGTCCGTTTCTAAACAAACGAATGCTATATGACAATAAGTCACAAAAGATTCGAATGTAATTGATATTATTCGATTAATTTTCACGCACGCAATCCAACTACAATAGTTGGATGAGTTCGAGACTTCACTCTCGCTTCTGGGCAAACAAAAACCAAGTGGTCTAACTCAGGAGCTACTCGTTGGAGTCAACTGATATCATTCGACTAGTTTCGAAGTATGCAGGCCAGCTACATTAATTGACTAAGATTTTCCATTTGTTTCGGAGCAAAAAAGTGCCATGTGATCATAACTGACGAATTGCATTTCCTGTTTTTCAATTAATTTCATACACAGGAAACTATGTTGGTTGGATGAGACTCGTAGCTCCTTTTCCAGCAAATATGCACTATATGGACATAAATTACGAACTACTCGTCAGTTTTGAACGTAATTGGTATTATTCAAATAGCTTCAATGTGAACCAACTACGATGGTTGGAAATAACTGAAATTCTTGGTTCGTTTCTGAACAATCAAATGCTATATGTCAAGTACTTGTAAACTGTCTATTAGATTCGAACGTAATTTGCGTCATCCGATTTTTTGTGACGTAGACAAGTCTATTATGATAGTTGGAAGCAGCTGACATTCTTTGTTTGCTTCTGAGCAAACATATACCATATGCCCATAACTTACAATCCCCATAAAATATATTCTAACCTGAGAAATATATAAAAGCTCTATAATTAAATCTAGGTCAAGAGCTTACAAGTCGGCGGATATATTTTTGAGATACGTGCAATTAAAATATTTGACATGTACGTTTAACGGCATGTAAGTTTAAAATAAAAGTTGTATTCTGTTGTTGAAAATTATATCTCAATGTTTTGCAAGAAAACTTGTGGCTTTGATTTAGTTTCTCATTTAGATCGTTGTCCTCTAATTTAAAAGCAAAAGGAATAAGCAAAATTCGCATTTAAACCAATCACGTATTTTCTGAATTTTTATTTCTCTTTGCACAACTTTTTCATTTTCTTGCAATAAACAAACTCTGATCATTTATATTTATTCATCGATGTCGGGCGATGAAGTGAAGTCATTCTGATAAATGGGTATCATATCGAAATAATCTATGGTCGTTTTATAATTATATATGTAATAGGATAAGTCCTCAAGAGATAATTATACGAATATAATATCACACTTCTGCAAAATTTAGTAATACTTAAAATTAGCAATGACAGTAACGTAATTGCGTACGTAATATGCAAGTATACGAATATGTTAAGTCAATATCATATCACATTAAAAGTGATTTTTTTCTAAAATGATTTTTTCTTTTCTCCTGTTTCGCGCTTCTGTATATATTATATACTTATAAATATAATGTAGTATAAACGGAAAAGAACCGTTGGTGATGACATGTGTATGGGGTATGTTCTGGCATATGTCCGGGGTATGAGTGGTATCAAGTGCGGTCAGGATTTATGGTCGAAGATGCCAATGCGAGCGGGCATGTGTTTAGAAAGTTGCGTCTAGAACAAAGGGCAATTGCGAGGAAAACCCTTGGCACGCGGGACGATATGATTCGTCCGGACCGAATAATCACATGTGACGATTGGCCGGCAACCCTGAAGTGGGACGCCACTTTCTAGTATATAAGAGACAAACTACGAGACTACAGACAGACGTACAAACGAATAGACGCTACATAGTCAATCGGCCTATCGATAAGAACTGTATCGGTAAAAGCAGAATAAAGATCTTGTTACTTGTTGTTCCATCAACCTGGCGTCGAAGACCCATTCATTTAACATTCAACATCACGTAGAGGATATATAAATCTCGCTCCATTCCCTACATATCTGGGTAGTCGTCCGGGACTTATATCAAATCCTACAATAATTGTCTAGTTCATGTTTAGACCTAATCTAACTTAATCTAATCTTATATAATATAACTTATATATCTCTTATATAATATAATCTTATATAATATAACTTATATATCTCATATAATTTTATATAATATAATCTAATGAATAATTCTAATAAGATTTCTTGTAACAGATATAAGAAAAACATTATCGCTATGTTCTTTTTATCGCTATGCAAATCGGAGGATACATCGTATGCTTCAATGATATTATTTATATTCCAAGAAATGGAAAATCTTCCTTTTCAATATTCTGTATCATAGTATCGTTTTTACGAATCGGTTAATGATAAATGTTCAATCGTGCCATACGTTTTCTATTACTAGTTAGCAACTCTCCAAGTTCGCCGATTTAAAGTATTCTCGTTTATGTAAGGATCATCATTTGTCAATAAATATCGCGATCGACCATAGGCACAATTGCGATATATTCCAACAATGCAAAATGTTATGAAATTAGATAATCTGTATTATTTCACGCGAAATGACACAATGACATTATATTTATAACATTTCATGTTTGTCAAGACGATGAAACAGCAGACAAAATACACAAAAGATGATTCGTAGCGCTAATATGATTTTCCTTTTCCCTCTTCACTTTTATATTATTGTCTTATGAAAAACAGAGGAGTAACCATTCAGTATAATAACGCCAACTCAAACCTCAAACAATGAAGAATTCAGAACATCATTCGCATACTATGCACATGCGCGAACATATTGTCATGCGTATAAATTTCGAGTTTGTACTCATCCGACGTCAGTCACTTGTTGCACAATTATTTAAACGAGACCCATGCAAACCGGAAAAAGAAATCATTTAACAATGCGATATATATTCTCTAGAAATTATGTGCGAATATTGTACAATAGCAGATTTATTCATGTAGTATTTTTTTTAAATGGCTATAAGAACGAACCTCTTCGAAGAAATCACAAAGACTATTCTGTTTGTTAAGGACATCATCGTAAAATTTCATTACGTTTTCCTTCATACACTTACTTTCATAATCTAGACACAAACAATTTTTTAATTAAATAAATTAAATTAAATTAAGTTATATATGTAGTATATTTATATTATATAATATATTTATATATATATAATTATATACTTATTATTTATATAGTTTAAAGAAAACTTATGCTTTCACTATAATAAGATATTTATTTTAATATATTTCTAAATAACATTCAAGAATAAAAATTATTACCTTAATATCTTCAATATCAATTTTTAACTTAAGCTTAAGCTTTAACTTAAGTTGAATATCTAATTGCTATTAATTAAATCTATTGTATCAAAAATGCAAAAGTAATAAAAACAAAAATTTGAATTTTGCAATATATATTTTAGATACTGCATAATATCTATTAACTAAAATAATTCTCACTTTTTCTCAAATTTTATTTTCTTTATTCTCCATTTATACTATTTATACTATTTATAAATCAATTAAATTTAAACTATTTTTTATTTGTAATAAATAATTATTCATTCAACCATAAAAGCATTTAAATTTCATATTATTAATGTAGAAATATTTTATTTTTCATATTTTACTTCTTATAAAATTATAAAATCTTGAATACATATTATTCTTCCAATAACTAACAATATTATTGTTACAAAGTTAAAAACAAAAGTATTATTGCAAATAAAAGGAATTCCTTCTAAAGAAAAATGAATTCCTTTAAAAGAAAAGTATATTATTAATTCAATAATGAATCAATAATTCTCAGAATTACTAACCAAATTATTGAGAAATTTATTAATTTCCTTCCATGAAATATTACAATTATTATAAACTTTAACTTTTCTATAGAAAATAAATAATAACATTAACGAGCTGTAAAATTATATAAATCGATATTTTAAATATCAAATATATTCCAACTTCAGATATATACAAAAACACTACAATTAAATCTATCCATTAGTTTTTTTGGCAATTAAATTTTTAATCATATTTTAATAGATATGTACAATTAGAATATTTTCTTATCTATAAATTTTATATACTTAAAAAATTCCTTTTTATTTTCCTTTTTATTTTTATTTTTACTTTAGAATTTCTTTCAATATATGATATATAATGTATGTATATTAGACAAAACATACATATGTATATATACATATATATATACTTACTATATATACTTTTTTCTGCATTTCTGCATTGCGTGTGAATGTATATATGCGAACGCATCTGCGTCTAAAAAAAAGATACGCGCAAATATGTCTTGACGCACATGCGCGCAGCGATATATTAAACTTTCTATATAAAATATAGAATTTTTCTAATCTTTTTATATTAACGTTAACTATAATTCTGCCATTACATGCGATACTTAGCAGAATATAATGTATTTACTTATATCCATTTTAGATGTTTCCATTTGAAAGAAGTTTGCATATAGAAGATGCAGGGAAGAGAAATACATTTTGAAGAATTATACCAGTTCATTTGGAATATAGGAAAGGATTACAGCATCATTGGAATAAAACGAAAACTTTATGATGATTGTGAGTATGAATAGCAAAGAACATATCATAGGATAAGCAGATATCCTCTAGCAATGGCGATCATATATATATTAAAAACCTTGGTCTCTTTAGCTAACAGAATAATGAGGGGCATAATATAAATAATTGTTTTCTTACGGATGAGTTAAAAAGTTCACTTCAAATATTACATAACTGAGATTTAATAAATAAGATTTATTAAATAAAAATTTTCATAATTGTTTCATATATATCATAATATATTAAACTGATAAAACTTTTCTTATAATTAATATGCATTATATTAACTTTTTGATAGAGTGTATTAACTATTTGATATATATGCATTAACAAATATGTTTTATGAAACTTTCCTCTTTTATTTGAAATATTACTATCTCAGAAACTATGGCAAAAAATTTTAAGTTATCCTGCTAAATTACTGGAAGCAATTACTGGAAGAAGTAATGTTATGTTCCAGTTGTCGCATATTAATACTTTAGCTAAGATCACGAGCTAAGATCAACATTATTGCTGTTTTTGATTATTAATGAATCGTATGACTTTCGCCAAGGATTATCCTAGATTATAAATATTTCGTAATGGAAATATAAAGCAAATATTGTACTGATCAGAAGTCAGTGAACATAGTGCAGGTCATCATTAGGATGGCTGATTAATTATCGCCGTCTAAGATTTGTTTTTAAAGATTACGAGGAAAATTCTTGAGGAAATTATATTAACGAAACAGATGTTCTACGATAATCATACAATAATGATGTAAACTAATTTCAAGAAGTATAACGATATCAGCTACAAAAATCCAGGGAAAAAACGAGCTAATGAAAACTAACGAATAACCGAAAGACGAAAGTGATTGCCTGACAATCAAAACAAATTCCAAATTCGATTCCCAGCATTACTCCAATACAAACGCCCCCACTCCTCGACTTCTAACGAACTTCTAATCGAACATACTTGATCTCTCTCTTCTAACACACAAATCATATTAGAGCCAAAAAGACATCAAGTCCTTCAGCCTAGAGCTTAGTCGCTAGGATGGGTCATTTACACTATAAAAAAGATCAAAGACAAGCGGTATAAGTCTGACATCTGGGATGAAGGAAATAGCATCTCTCAGTGTTATCGAAAGTAATGGAAACCTACGATGATTACAAAAAAGAAACACAGGATAATTATATGTTCAGAAAACTTTACTATGGCAGAAGAATACAAAAGAATAGCTTCCAATCCCGGGCATATTAAAAAATCAAGAATTCAGCGGAAAGATCGGAAAAAGAGGACCGGATCGTAAGCAGTATCCATGGCTCCGCAACATTAGGAATTGGTCCTAATCCCAGACGCTGCCACTATTCGGACGAGATCATGATTCGCATTATGTGATGAATGCATAATGCTTACACGCCTATATGCTATATTAAGCGTATGATAATATAAGAAGAAAAAAAGGTAATGAAGAATAGATCGTGAAAGATAAGGGACCGGAAATATAGGATGGAGAATAAAGAATAGAGAATAAGAGATAGAGGATAGGAAATAGAGGATATGAGATTGCAGAGAAAAAATAGTAGTTGATTGATGATAGAATATAGAAGATAAGACATAATATATAAATAATAGAAAAAATAGGATAGAAGATTATCGATGAAGGATAGAAAATAAATGTAGAGAATAGAATAGGGAATAGAGGATATGTAAAGAATGGTATAACGTTTGCCACTTTCCAAGGACCGTTAGGAGTTCAACTATCTTTATATTATCTACGATATATTCGGGAGAAGGAGAATATACTGGTTACAGATTGTAGATAATCGCATGATTCAGAATATCCGAAAAATAATGCCTATATAAGAGGCAAATAAAGCTTATTCTGCATGAATAAAAGACAGCGCACGAATTATTGCGATGTCGTGGCCGAGGTTTCATTTATTCGGTGTATTGAGTTTAGTAGTTTTTCTTTTAATTTCAATTTGACTCGTATTTTCTTTTCTGGTTTTTATAATCTCGTGTCCTTTCCGAGTTTTCATGTTTTAATAACACTAATAACGTTAATATATCTTTCTCGTCCCCAAGATCGATTTGATATTGCTCGAATATAATAGAATATATTTATGTTATTCATATAATCGAGCATTTTCTCGCATTTTTTAAGAATGGACCTCGCACTGCAATAACCTCATTGGCCATCTTGATGACGACCGACATAGTGAGTTGTACTTACGTTAATTTGCGGTAAATATAATGGGGAGTTTACTCTGCATTTCCATTATGAAATACCTTTGGTCGCGCACTGTCTAAGAAGAATGACATGATTCGTTAATACTCGAAAATAGCGATCTCATGTTCGTAACTTGAAAATTAGCGATCGCGAAACCGAGATATAACAATGAATTGGATGAACAGAGAATGTAGGATGATTTAGAAAAGAGAAGATAATAAAAAGGAGATAATAGATAGGGGATAAAGAATAAAGATGAATAGCAAATAGGATTAGCGAATTGGATGTAGAGGATATTGGATGTAATTAAAAAAAGGAAAAAAGCGATATGAGATAATGATTTGGAGATAAAACAAGTAATAAATTTAGTTAGAAAATAGAGAATATAAGATATAAGATATTGGATAAAGAATAGAGGATAGAGAATAATGGACATGAGACTTTCCATTTGTTTCTCACAAGTACCATTAGTATTTTTGTTAAAAAGTGGACATCTTTTAAATTTTTATGTTTATATTGAGTATTTTTCTGTTGTCTACAATACTTTACACAATAAAATGTACTTTCATCTATTTTAAATGATACCCATTTGTAAAAAATTAACGCGGAGAAGATACAGAAAGATGGCGTACATTTTAAAGAATTATTATAAATTTGGAATATAGGAAATAGTTATAATATTATTTGACGCGAATATATATCGAAAATTTTATAATAGATGTGACTATAAACAGCAAGATCACGTCAAACAAATGTCCTGCAATCATGATGATGATATGTTGATGTTGATAAACAAAATATTGTTTTCTTGAATCACCAGAAAAATTAGAGGTATCAAATGAATTAGTTTTTTCTTATGAGTCATCAAATTTATTTCATTTCTCAGATCAAAAATTTTCTTTTAAACGCTAACAATTATAAAAATAAATTGTAAAAATAAAACAATACATTTTTAACAGTATAACTAAGCGCAGTATAATTAATTCGAAACCGATTCGAAATCTATCATTATATGATTTTCGAAGTATCAAAACAATCAAAAATATTAAAACAGAACTAATCAGGTTACATTATTTACAGAAATATTATTTAAAATATATTATAAATAGAATGTTCCGAATAATTAGTTTGATTGAAAGTCTGATAAATTAAATAATAACTTTTCTGCAATTTCCAATAATATAAACAATATTAAAATATCAAAAATAAAAAATATACAATTCAGAATTCATCAGTTTTAGACATTCAAATAAATTACGGAATATTCTGAATATATAAAATATTGGAAATAATAAGAACAGAAAAGAAATATACAAGGAATATTAGCAATTAAAAGAGAAAATTTATTTGCTAATCATTTGTATTTCACGGTATCATGAATAAGAAGTTACAAGAAATTTTTTGTTTAAGAAGCTCAAAGGAGTTTCGTATTACAAAGAACTATAATTCGGTCAATATTGTACATGAATGATCCCAAGAGAATGACATATAAATGACACATTTTAATATTGAAATAAAAACTTTCTCTCATATTGATTCTAAAGATACCGTAATTCAATTTGAAACATAATGCAGCTTTTATTCGTACTTGTACTTACATATATCCTTCTTTTTTTATTCGAATTATATAGATAATTTACAATTAAAATATCTTTTTATTATAATTTCATTTTTATTCACTCGCCTTATATCAATATTTTGGCACTTTCACCCTTTTTCCTGACCTGAATGTTACAAACGCAGCCGAATTTTATGCTTTTTTTACATATGTTTACATAATAGCAAAGCATAAAAGTCATAGATTCATTTCTTGGTAAACGATTAAGCTTTTTATTATAGCTTTTTATTAAAAATTTAGTTAAATTAGTTATTTGTTGTTCAATTTTTAATATAAATATTCAATATAAACTATTTCAATTAAATTTCAATTAAAATCTTTTGAGAATTAAATCTTCAATACAATTTTGTGCAAATTTAAAAAACAAGCTCTAATGCTACAAGAATAAAACATTAATATAAATATAAGCAAAATTAATGTCTTATAAAATATTTGGATATTCAAATCGCATTTGGATATTCAACGCGAAAAGTGGTCATCAATGATATCAATGTTCTTCAATTATCCCATCATCGGGATAATCAGATCTCATTCGTAATCACGTAAATTCACTATTACAAGCTGTGAACCTGTAATAATATTAGCTGCCATAATTAACTCATATATATATTAAAAAATATATTAACAAAAATGTTATGTTTATAGATATTTCATGAAAGAAAGTTTCATGATTTATTACATTTTTATAACTATCCTAATATATCATATACATGTACAGATATGGTTTAATTCTACTTTTTACAATAAAGTTCTATTATTAAAATTTGTATAACTTCCTTTGACTGTAAAACAGAATATATTCTTTTGTTCAGTAAATAAATTGTAAATTGTTCAGTAAATTTAGTTCATAAAGATACTGTTATGGTAACAACATGGTAATGTAATGTTGATAATGATGATGATAATAATGATTAATAACGCTGACTATGCAATGTAGAAATTTGTGAAATTCTTCAAATAACTCGGAATAAAAAGACTCACCATTGAAATCTCACAAATTTCCGTTATTTATTAATGACAACGATTAAGATTATAATGTATAATGATGGGTATGTTAGTGATAATGATAATTACGGCAATCACTATAGAGGATGTCCCAAAAACTGACATTTCCCTTGAATATTAGATGAAGAATAGAACTTTACATTAATATAACAGCTAAAAATTTTGGAAGATAAGTTTTGTCACTATATCGAATGGATCAAATTTGCGACATTTTAGAAGAATTCTTCCTCTATCATTAAATATGATATGAATCTAAATATTTTTACTTTGAATCTTAAGATAATGATTGATCAATGATTCATTAAATCAATTAACTGATCTAATCAATCAACAATTTTATCCAAGAGAAAAAATGCAATAATTCTGGGACATTCCGTATAGATGGTTTTAATACTTGTAAGTTATACCACGTTGTGTGTGTGTGTGTGTGTGTGTGTGTGTGTGTGTGTGTGTGTGTGTGTGTGTGTGTGTNTGTGTGTGTGTGTGTGTGTGTGTGTGTGTGTGTGTGTGTGTGTGTGTGTGTGTGTGTGTGTGTGTGTGTGTGTGTGTGTGTGTGTGTGATAATCTTTGCGCATTTAATTGTCTTCTATTTTTTTTTCTTTTTTTCCCTTTTTTTCATAATACTTAATTTTCATCAGAAGATCCGCTAGAACTTTCTGGCATAGTATTGAACCAATTTTCTCGAGCTCCAGTAATCCTGAATGCAAAGAGATTTTAAAAATTCATCCAAAAATATTATCTATTAATATGACTCAACAATCCATTTTTGCATGTAGCAATAATAAGTATAAAATATATTGATAGAATGTTACCTTGTACGTTGGCGTGTACTCGTCGGCAGTGTAAGTGAAGTTCTATAATACTGTGGTGTGGCACTTGATGCTGCTTCATCTGGTCTTCTGTGTAACGTCATGGTTTTGTGAAGAGATGTAACTAGTTCATCCTCATTATCTAAATAATAGCGAGAACCCGTCGCGCTCTTGCAATTCTCACATTCGCTTCGATAATCGTCTGCATCATCGTGTAATGTCGGTAATGCTTGCATACTGCAAGTACACGTTACTGATTCGAAACTGCCACTTGCATTAATTTCATTAGCTGTATTCAAGGAAGGCTATAACGAAAAAAGAATGAAAGCAATTAATATTTGCATCTCAATAATTTATATTGCAATAGATTTTAATAATTAATTGTAATATTTGTAATTGTAATATTTCTGTACCCTAAAATCGCGCGTCTTCTCGCATGTGGCTATTGTATTCATTATATACGTCTCGGATTGCACTAGACTGGATGCTGATGCTATAGGAGCATCTGTATAAAATGTGTCCAAATCTTGAATACTTTTATAATTATTCGGGACAGCTACAGATAGTACGGAATGCGCTAGATTCTGCGGCGTTACAGCATTGCTTGGTGATAAACGAAGATAATCTTTCACCAAGCAATCGGTCAGAATATCCTTCGTTCTGCTAGTGACGCGAGGAGTCAACGTTCTTGGAATTGTACGATGGGAAGACACATCCGAATTCGATAAAGTCGCCGATATCGTAAATGCGCCGCCATCACTGCCGCCATCGCTGCTGCTTTGACGCGGGAAAGTTGTTGTTTGTTGACGATAACTTTTAGGTATAGTAGAATGCGATATCGATAGTAGCGGTTGCGTACTGGTCATACCAGAATGTTGACTATCATTGAAATTCGTCATGCCGACTGACGGGATGGGCAGATTCTCATACGTGTTTGTTCCCATTGTAAAACTCGTAGACGAAGTGCTCGTGTTCAGGCCAATAGTAGATGTTATGCTGCGTTGGCTCATTGGTCGATAATTACCAGTATACATATTGGGACTAGAGAGCGGTCTGCTCGATGAAGACATCAAAGATGTGCTTATATGATTATCATTGGATGTTTGAGTGTTCACAGTTAATTCATTTTGTGTATCCGCAACTGCTATACTCGTATGATTGTTAGCATTTGACATATAATTATCCGAGAAATTCATTGACAATAACGTATGCGGATTCATCGATAACAATGCCTGTTCTGCTCTTGCGGCAGCTATCGCTTCCTCGTAAGGAGGAGGAGCCTCTCCACGCGGAAAATAATTGTTACCAGGTGGTTTCCACAGCGAATAACCTGTCCCACAAGGTATGTCATCCATGGGAACGCCATGAGATAATCCGCTTCTTTCCAAATACCCCATATTACCTAAGCTTCTTTGGTCCTCTCCAAGCTGTCTATTTTCTCGACCTGCCACACAGACTGGTATCGCACACCAGGTTTTTATAATATGATATTTATGAGAATACAATATATATGATCTTTTTGTAATATTTTAATAATGCTATTTAGAAATACTATTACAACTCATGAAAAAATCATAAAATTTCTGTTCAATAAATATATCTCCCTCCTGCATCAGAAACATCATTACCTTGTATTTTACGTTGACGCAAACGATGTATCAAAAAAAATAACAGACTCAGTGAAAATATTGCTGTCACAAAACTTGCAACTGATCGTAAACCTATATCATAATTTGCGTTTCCGTCTGCGTTATTTCCCGTTCCGTCAATTTTATCATTGGATAATGTATCATCCAAGCAAATAAATTCGCAACAGGTATCACCTCGACGGAAAGATTTGCAATCTTCCTATTGTATAAAAGCAAACAAATTTTATATAATCTTTTCACATAACACAAAGTAAAATTTTTTAATAAATTTATAATTTTTACATAAATTATATATTTTATTGTGATTATTTTAATTTTAAGTGAATCTAAATGGATTATATAAAAATATGAATTATATTTCCCAAATTTATGATTATTAAAACATAATATTACATACCTCGAGAAATTTGCAAATGAATGCTTTACACCATTTTGGATTACCATTATCACAAATACAAAAGGTACACGGTTCAGGTCCAGGAATATAGTGGAAACCGTTTTCATAAGAACGTCCATGTTGATCTTTACAAGCAACTCCACTTTCTGCATGTACTATAAATATTAATATACATTTATATATTTATACAAAAGAATAGAAATTATGCATTAATTATTTAGAAAAAAATTAGTCAATAAGAAAAACAAATAAATAAATCATAAAAAACAAATAAATAAATCATAAAAAACAAATAAATAAATAATTAAAAAACTAACAATTATTCATAATAAATAATTGTTTATCTCTATTTTTATGAATAATTTTATACTGTATTTCTTGTTCAAATCATATACATTATAAAATATTTAATTTTTTTCTATCATAATTTGTTTTTTAATCATAGTTTTATTAATTATTAAATTAAAATAATCAAATAAAAAAATACATATATATACATATACATATAGTGATATATATATATACTATATACATATAGTGATTCTATACATAATGAAACTATAAATAATAAAATTATATAATATCCGCATCTTCTATTTAAAATAATAAACAATACAAAAGATGATCAAATCATGCAATCAATATTACTTAATCTTAAAATATATTCAAATACTTTGTAAAAAACGAAAGATTATGAAAATTTTTTGATGGATTATGGAAATAAATTTTTGAAAATAGATTTTTATCTGAAATTTATTTCTCGTTTTAGTTCCCAAAGGAAATAATTGGAAGACACTCTTGACACAGATTTAAAGGACTCATAAAATTCCCTCAGATCAAAATAATTAAAATAAAAATAAAAATAAACTAAAAATATAAACTAAAAATAATAGTTATTGAAGTATTAAACTGATGAATTTTTTATTTCCCCCCCCCCCTCCATTTTCTATTTAGTATATATGTTCATATGTATTTTCACTTAACACGCTTGACATAAAATGGAATTTCACAGAATGTTATATTTGATTAAAAATTTCGTATATATAGACATTTAATTCGACTCTTCTTAATTCACAAGATAGAAATTATCGTAATAATCGACAATACGATTACATACGTACAGTAATACGCGCATAGTAATACGCGCACATACGCATTCGACAAGTTACTTGCGCGCGCGTATGCACTTTTATATGGCATATAGAACTTGCCCCATTTTTCTGATG
This sequence comes from Eciton burchellii, assembly GCA_020341155.1. Classification (NCBI taxonomy): domain Eukaryota; kingdom Metazoa; phylum Arthropoda; class Insecta; order Hymenoptera; family Formicidae; genus Eciton; species Eciton burchellii. The sequence goes on from JAHMML010000078.1 coordinate 20,266, forward strand.
GCCCTTAAGCATTCGATTTTGCACGCGGACATAATACGTGCTCCGACAATCGATGGCATTATAAATAAAAGGCAAAATAGAACGGAGCACTGACGTACATATAATCGCGCATTACTCTTAACACAACAATCGTGAAAATGAACTCACCCTTGAGGCGTGTAAGAGTGAACGTGAGGACTGCATAACCGAACAGATTACCGCTGCTGCTGCTGTATCTCATTCTGCCTCTGTTATCTCGTCATAATTCTAGTCTGTCTCGATGCCGTGACGGCGGCGATCCCTTCCTCGACGCTCCTGTTAATCGGCGTCAGCGAACCGTCAATGCCGCGAGTATCGGCGATCACATCGCGCTCTCACACCGTCAACTGTGGGAACGGATACGTTCACGCCGTTACACGCTGGCTCACTGTCAACTACATCTCCGCGAGAAACGCATTCATTATTCTGCACTTTAGATCACTCTTGGAAGTCGTCCGCGCGATGACCCCGCGACAAATACCACCAACTCAGCGATGATCCTGGAATGATCGATTAATAAACGGACGGGCTGTCTTTATGAGCAAGTACCGCCATCTATGGCTGAGTTTCTACATCAGAAAGCTATATAAAATTGCTACGTCTCGCAGGTTTATCTATTTATCGATTGTTAATAAATATATAATTTCATTTAGAAGAAAAGTCAATTGATAGAATAAGAAATATATTCAATATTTACGTACCCCATTTTTCTCTGTTTTCAATTAAACAGATTCTAGAATCTTAATTGCGTAACATATTCCGAACGCCTTACGTAATTATTTCTGGAAATTAACAAAAGATGATCGCCTATCGATAGAGTTTTTATTCATAATATACAAATTTCAGAATGTTTCGTTAACAACCACACTCAGATATTACAAAACTAATTATTAAAATGTATCAGTTTTATACATAAACCATTTAGCCCATACATATTTTAACTTATTAAGCACATAAAATGGATATCAAATGCAATTTTTAGTAATTTCGGATAACAAAATAACCAAGTATAGAAATAATAGCACAAACGCAGATATAATATAATACAAAATTTAATGATTATGAAATATTTCAATAATAATTATTTCGTATTTATATTTATGACACTTTATAGTTTGGATGAATACAATCATGAATGCAAATAACGTTGTAAAAAAGAACGATGTGGAAGCTGAAATCGTTAAGGGTGAGCAAGATGAAGTCTCAGAAGATCATCCAAAATTAGAAAAGGAAGAAATTCAGAAAAAACCTCGCTCAAACGCAATATCACCGAAAATTGTAAAAGTAATATTTGAGTGAAAGCAAAATATGATACAAGTCTTTTACTCCTTAGTATCAGCCATTTCGACCATGCTATACTATATATGCGTTAATATATACAATAATATAAAATATATACGATATCATTTATCCTATAATTAATTTTTTATTTTGCAAATACACAGCGCTGTGTACCAAAATGTACCAAACCTGTATCAGCTCGAATCAAAGAATTGGCGCAGCCGAGAAAAAATCACGCATTGATGACGTTGCATGAAAACGTATTGATATTGTCACCGGAATTCGTAGAAAATCTTATCAATATTATTGAAACGGAATCCTGCTTAACTCCGGAGTAACGTATCAATCTATTTCCTTTATCTTAATTCTTTTTTTAAATCCCTTTTCCTCCAAATGTTATCAATTAAAATAATAAAGAAAGCTGCATATGCATATATTATTCATTGATCAATATCTTTCAGTATAATCAATAATAACAATTCACTAAATTTAAATTGATTAGATAATTTTATAATAATTTTATATGATTTTATTATCGAAGATTTTCTTTCTGTAGTGGCAAGAAACATTCTGACAAATTTATCTATTAATTTATTATAGGGAAGCTGCGCAAGTTCTTCGTCGAAGAAAATGCAAATCAAAGAAAATAACACGACCTGCAGTATGTATGAAAAAATGGGAAAAGAAGATTGCAAAAGTGATAGAAGCGACAGCGTTCGAAAGAGATGCGACAATATGTCAATATTTAATAGCAGAATGTTTCGTTAAGAGTATTTTGAGATATCAATGCCAATCGCAAAGAAAAGACATTCAGGATATCGCGCAAATAGTATTAAAACGCTTAACAATTATTGATGATAAAGATATCACACAAAACGATGATCGAATAGCGCAGCAAATGCGTTTGTTAGCTGATACAGTAGCTTGTTGGATAGCTGAGATACTTATTGAAGTTGCTGAGACTCGTAAAGAAGATCTGAAAGAATATTGTGAGAAAAGACAAATGAAAATGATGGAAGTAGATGAACGCGATGATGATCAGATAAATGACGAAGATTGGAAGGAAATAGAACAAGAGAAAATAATAAATGAGACAGTACAAAAAGAAGATACAAAAGAAACAGAAAATAATGTAAAAGAAATAGAGATAGAAGATTCAATAACTGAAGAAGATTGGAAGGAAATAGAACAAGAAAAAATAACAGACGAAACAATACAAGAAGAAGATGCGAAAGAAATAGAAAATAATCCAAAAGAAATAGAGATAGAAGATGCAATAACTGAAGAAGATTGGAAGAAAATAGAACAAGAGAAAATAACAGACGAAACAGTACAAAAAGAAGATGCGCAAGAAATAGAAAATAATCCAAAAGAGATAGAGATAGAAGATATAATAACTGAAGAAATACAGAAAGATGTAGAAAATACAGAAAATATAGAAAATGTAGATGAAAAAACAAATATAAATGTATCAAATATAAAAAATACAGATGAAAATGCAGAAATAAATATATCAAATATAAAAAACACAGACGAAAAAGCAGAAATAAATATATCAAATACAAAAGATATAAATAAAAACGCAGGATATAAAGAAAATGAAATGGAATAAAATATAATAAAAATAAAAGAAGATAAAGAAAGAAATATTAAAGGAAAAAGGGTGAAGAAGAAGAAAAAAAGAAGTAGGAGTGAATTAAGAGTACAAATAAATGAACCAAATATAGAACATATAAATGAAAGATTAGAATTATATATAAAAGATGTAAAAAGATGAAATAGAAATAACCATAAAAACAACATAAAAGAAAGAAAATAAAGATAAAAAAAGAAAGAATGAAGAAAGAAAATGTAGAAAGAATGAAAAAAGAAAAAGGAAGAAACATGAAGAAAGAGATAGGGTGAGATAAAAATAATGAGAAGAAAAATAATAGAAAATTATTATTAATTGCAGGTAATGAGAAGATTAAAAAAATTAAAGAATTAAAAAACAAAAATTATAAAAACATCAACAAAAATGAATATGAATGATGAACTTGAAAAATCAATGAATAAAAAACAAAAAAAAGATGTATCTATTATAATCGGAAAGAACTATTAATCTGAATTATCGATTCTGGAGGAATTATCGATTTAAGGAATGTTCTTTGAGTTATTTTAATTCTGATGATAAACTCGGGGAGGGCGCTATTAATTTAAAGCAGAAATCTACCTTATCAATCTAGTTGAAAAAAAATATATAAATTCTATAAAATATAAAAATCATTATATTAGATAAAGAAAATAAAAAAATAAAATGTTAAATATATTAAATAATATAAATTTTTTGATATTTAAAAAAGAAAAAGGAAACATTATATATAGATATATATAGATATATATTATATATAGATATTCATAAGAGTATATTCCATTAAAACTAACCTAACAATTTCATTATATTTTTACTTAGCGTACGCATGTCTATTAAATACTTTTTCATTGAATCCTGTTTGCTACATTTAATAGATGCTTTCAATTTTAAAAGTATATGATGATAGCTACGTCATTTATCGATCAAACTATCCTCTCAACAAACGATGAAAGTAATATTTACGAATGCGTGTCTGGAAAATAAGAGCGTAATTTTACATTTAATAGCATTCTAAATAAGTGAATTGTGATGAATAAATGAATGATTTGTTAAATTATTTTAAAAGACAATCATTGATTTATAAAATCATCATAAAAGAAGCATCTGTAATTAAACATGGTAATTAATGCATATTTCAAAAAGTGATCATATTCATTACAGGAAATGGATTTTGTAACAATCGAATTTCTTTTTCTATAGGCATCCACATCTAAGAAGCAAACTACGAGGAAGAAGAATACGTTAAAATTTGAATTAACAGAGGAACAAAGAGCTGATATAAAAGAAGCTTTTGATTTATTTGATCCAGATGGTACTGGAAAAATTGCTACTAAAGAGCTTAAAGTTACTTTTAGAGCCTTGGGCTTTGAACCAACAAAGGAAGAACTAAAAAAATTCATAGCAGATTTTGATCCAGATGGTCTTGGCAAGTTATCTTATGAAGAATTCTTACATTTAATGACAGTAAAAATGGCAGAAAAGGATTCAAAAGATGATTTAATAAGGGCTTTTCGTCTTTTTGATGATGATGATACTGGAAAGATATCTTTTAAGAATTTGAAAAGAGTAGCAATTGAATTAGGAGAAACTTTGACTGATGAAGAAATACAAGAAATGATTGATGAAGCAGATAAAGATGGTGATGGAGAGATATCACAAGAAGAATTTTTAAGGATTATGAAGAAAGCATGTTTATATTAAGTTAATGTCAAATATTCTAATAAATATATCGCATTCATGTATTTAAACAAAAGACTGATGTGTTATTATGCAACATTTTAGTTGACAAAAATATTTTTTTATAAATTCATATTTTCACATGAACATATTTATTAATAATATGTATACATATATATGCACATACCAATATTATATATATTGATATATATTGATATATGAAAATAAATATCTTTATTGTAAACATTATATCTACTTCTTACTCTTATTTTTAACTATATCTTTTACATTTGGCTAAAATTTTATTATTTCCTTATACAAAACCTAGATAAATTCTATTTTTAGTTTCTAATAAGATATAATTATTATTATACTTTATTATTATATTAATGTAATTTCAATAGAAAATAAACTTATATAACATTTAATTTTATAATCTTATATTTCTTTTATATAAGTAATATTATATATAAGTATATATAAGTATTATACAAGTGTATATAAGTATACATAAGTATATATAATAAGAAATATATGATGATACACAAAACAGATATTAATTTATTCCAAAAGTTTTATTGTAATTTTCAAATTCAATGAGCAAATTAGAAGTTTGATTGGCAAAGTTTTTAATGTTTATATGATCATTACGTGTAAATATTAAGATATGAAACATTTTAATCCTATTTTAGATCAAAATCCTATTTTAAATGAAACTGATAATAATTGTGATGAAAACTACAGTTATGAAAAAAAAATAATTTCTTTTATTATACAAAAGTTTTATTTACAAAAAATATTCATATATCTGTTTCTGTATCATATTTTTTAAGTGTTGAAATAGCAGCGTTAATTACTGATCTGACTAATTTTGCTCTTGCTTTTGCTATTTCCAATCCTTTGGAAAATAAATTCTCAGAGATCGGGATTCCACCTATTAAGTTTACAATTATTATCACGTGATATATATATATTAAAATATATCTCGTATATATATATATATATTAAAATATATACTCATAAATATATCACAAATATATGTATATATATAAATTAGTGATTATTAAATCGTGTAAAAAAAATATAAAAATATAATTTGTTATACAGTTTATTTTACACTATATATAAATAATATATATACATATGAAAAATACGTACCAGATTTATGTACATAACAAAATTCATTTTCATCATCCATCACGATAGAAAATTTTCCTGATGATAAATCCTCTTCATCATCTGTAGGATCAATTACTAATAGTTGCCTATAGATATAAAAATGTTAAAAAGAGGAATTATATGAAGGGATATTTAAAAATAACCCTCAAAAACTTACTTGTCAAATATTGCGAATGAAATAGAAACTGGTAATGTTTTAACAGTAAATTGAATTTTATTTTTTGGATGTACAACAATAACGCCTGTCTCCTTGTTATAATTTACTTCAGATAGGGTCACTAAAATAGATTAATTTTTAAAATACATCAATAAAAAGAATTGGTATTATATATTGTTAAATATTTTCAAATAGCAATATATTCAATGTGTACATTTCAAAAAATATATTTACACGTTTTGAGAGCTGCCATCATTGCTCCAGTGCAAGCATCTATAACTGAGCCGTCGTAATTTAGACATAAAATATCACAATATAACACCCATACTAATTTGTTCTTACAGATACAGAGATCTTTTAAATTAAGTGCTGATGAATTATTTAATATAATATCTATAGATTTAGAAAGCACTTGTGCTTGTTCGCTTGGTGGACCTGGACGAAATTTTGAGGAACATAGAGGAGATAATTCTATGTTTGGTACTATATAACCATAATCTGGAGTATCTGCTTTTGGTATTGCTAATTCCTAAAATATAATATAATTTTAATTTAATCATTATTTAATAAAAAAAGTATTGAAATAAATATTGAAGAATTAAAAAATATATATTAGATATTAAAACATAAACCAGATGAATTATATATATTGCAAAAAAATAAAAATATTATTAAATAATATAATACATTCTAAAATATAGAAAGAATATATAATATTAAGATATATTTACAGCTTTAATACCGCAAACTACAGTTGTATTCCCCAATTTGAAAATTGCTGAACTATCTGCCTGCATAATTGAAGAAACAGTTACACTTAATGGTCGAAATGATAAAAACTTCCTACCATCTGGTCGAATGTTTTGTTCCTGCAAAAGCCAAACTTTTTAATTTGTAATTAAAGTTAATTTTTTGGGATTTTTTATTTATTTTATCTATTATTAGAAAATTTTACAATAATGTTAACTATTTATTTAGCATGTATAAGATACTTACAAGATGATTCTGTAAATACTTTACAGGATGAATTGTTCTGCAAATAATATGTAAATAATTAATTTTTAGATTGTTGATTGATTGAAATGAAAAGAAAATTCTTTCCAGTTTCACTTTATGGATATTATCTTTATTTTATCGATATTAAAGCATATCGATCTAAAAGCATTTTCTTATTTAGTTTAATAGGTAATGGTAAATAATGCAATTTTTTACCTATTATCATAGAAAAATGACTTAAATTTTTATGATATATTTTATAAATTTATTAAAATATAAAATACATACTTATACTGCATATCCATTTGTTTTATATTTTATTCACTTTTGTTCTTTCATTCAACTGAATTCGCTTATTTGTTAATCACAAGTTTATGCTAGATTTTATAAAAACAGAAACTATATTATCTTAAAGAGTAGAAAATTGAATAGGTTATAATATATTGATCGCTATCTTTAAGGTTATTCTATAACCAAGATATAAAATTGAAGTTGAAGTTGTTTTAAGATTACTTATTTACGAGATGATAAAAATTATTAACTTACTAGTAAAATTATAAAAGTATGAAATTTACAATTTCATTGGCAAATGTCTAGTAAACTTAGTTATTTTTATGATTATCACCATTTTACATGTCATAATGAAATCCCTGCTCCAACTTTCAACATACAATCTAAATTTTAACGTTAAATTTTATAAATAAATCATAAAATCAATTTCTATTATATAACATATAAATATAATATTAAAATATATTTATATTTTAAAAAGTCACTGAAGAGCCTTATAAGTATTTTTCATGAATCTGAGACAAGAATTTGATATGACGTATCTATATCTACTTCATTGCATGACAGTTTGCGAAAGCCGTATTTCTGCAAGTAATATTGCTGATATTACCGTTCTTTAAATTATATGTAAAAGAAGTTGTCGATAAAAATGGTACGTGTTTAATTAATTATCAGCATGTTATATTTTATATTTTTGCTTTTCATCTAATTTTATTAGAAGAAAGATATGTGGTTATGTCAAATTCATAATTTTTGTGATTAATATAATATAATGTATGATGTGATATAACAGATAGATATATATAAATAACAATAACAGATAGATATATATAAATAACAATAACAATGTTATATTACTTTTCTTAAAATTGAAAAACCAAGATATTATATGTGCATCTTAATTCTATTTTATTATGTATGAGTTACTTAATAGATTATAATGTTAAATTAAATATTGTAATGAATCTTCTAAAAGCAGAAAACAATACTTTTATTAAATATCAGATACTTTTATTAAATATCAGATCAAATATATATATATACATATACATATACATATACATATATACACATACATATTAATTAAATTTTAAGAAGGAATTATATAAACAAATTCTATAAGTTATAAACTAAATATATTGTGTTTTCCAGTTCCGTAATCAGTATGACAGCGATGTAACAGTATGGAGTCCACAAGGTCGTCTGCATCAAGTAGAGTATGCTATGGAAGCAGTAAAATTAGGATCAGCAACTGTGGGTCTTAAAAATAAAACACATGCTGTTCTTATTGCATTAAAAAGAGCATCATCAGAATTGTCAGCTCATCAAAAAAAGATCATACCAATAGACAAGCATATGGGAATCAGTATTTCAGGTTTAACTGCGGATGCAAGAGTACTGAGGTAGATTATTTTACTTTATGTATATAATTATATACATAAGATATAAGATATAAAATATAAGATATGTAAAATATTAATTACAAGTAATTATATAATTTATAATTATAAAATATTAATATAATTATAAATACATTTCATATAAAGAATAAGAAAAATAACTTTTGCATTCATATTAGAGTCAATTTTTTATTCATTGTTATTTCATAATTTACTAAAGCAAATTATCATTTATAGCCGTTATATGCGAACTGAATGCCTAAACTATAAGTATGCTCACGATAATACATTATCCGTGAGTCGCTTAATCTCTGCTCTGGGAAACAAAATGCAAACCTGTACACAAAGATATGATAGACGCCCATATGGTGTTGGTTTACTCGTAGCAGGATATGATGTAAGAATTTCTCGCTAAATTTACAATTTTATATTCATTATATATCAAATTATGTTCTTTTGATAATTATTAGGATCAAGGACCACATATATATCAGACATGTCCTTCAGCGAATTATTTTGATTGTAAGGCAATGGCCATAGGAGCTCGATCTCAAAGCGCAAGAACTTATCTAGAGAAACATTTGAATGAATTTTTATCATGTGATCTCAAAGAACTGGTGAAACATGGTCTCAGAGCATTACGTGATACTTTACCTAATGAAGTTGATCTGTCAATAAAGGTAAATTCAATTCAATTCTACATTAATTTTAAGTCTACATTAATTGAAAAAAGATATTGATCTTGTTAATTAAAGAACATATGACTTATTACACAAATATATATAACTTATACTAATTATACTTATACTAATATAAAATATTTCAGAATGTGTCAATCGCAATAGTAGGAAAGGATCACGATTTCACTATTCTCGATGAAGCTGATACAGCTACTTACTTAATTCAGATTGAAGGTGATGATAAACGCGGAAGGCCTACAGAACCGGTTATACAAGATGATACCAGACCACCACAAGATCCTCCTGCTGATGAAGATCCACAGGATCCTCAAGTTAGCATTGCCATGGAGACAGATTAAATAATATAAACTTTACTACACGCATATTATATAGAAAGATTAAAGCTGCATTTTATTATTAAATATATTAGTTTTCTAACAATAGCAAATAGAATAACGGAACATTTGTAGTCTGTCCATTTATAATAATGTATCTCATAACTAACTAATGTTTTCACAAATTATTACAGGTACACACGTAATTTCCTAATGTAACTTGTAATTCTATTATATTCTATTCGATTCTGGCTAAGTTGTTTATATAATATCTTTCATATTAATATTTTCTTTCAAGATATGACTGGTTATCGATCTGTTGATTCTTCCGTTGTTTTAATATATTTGTCAAGAAATATTCTCCAGCTTTATATGATGATCGTACTAATGGACCACTAGCAGTGTATAAGAAACCTAATTCATTTCCCATTTTCTCCCAAATTTCAAATTTTTCAGGTGTCACATATTCGATTACTTTTAAATGCCTCTTTGTGGGCTGCATATACTGTCCCAATGTTAGAGCGTCCACACCAACGTCTTTTAAATCTCGCATAGTCTGTTCAATTTCATCATCGGTCTCCCCCAAGCCTAACATTATCGATGATTTCGTGATTAATTCTGGATTTAATTTTTTAGCTGCTTTTAACACTGCCAATGATTGCCTATAATAAATCAATGAAGAATTAATTTGAATTAAAATCATACAAAATTATCTTAATATAATATAAGATTATAATATATTAATAATACCTATACTGAGCACGTCTATCTCGAACAAAGGGAGTTAATCTTTCCACAGTTTCAATGTTATGCGCGAACACGTCCAGATTAGAATTTACGATTGTGGCAATACAGTTCTTATTTCCTCTAAAATCTGGTACTAAACATTCCACTAGAATTTTACTTCTAGAATAAAACATAATTAAATGTTATTAAAATGCAATATCTGCAATATCAAATATATTTAAAAATTATAATATAAATAAAGAATATGAACTAAATTTATTCTAAAAAACAAAAGATAAAATATTCTTTAAGTATAAATAAGATACCTCTTTTTTATTTCCATAACAGTAGATGCGATATGAGCAGCTCCACCATCTTTCACATCTAAAATAATCAAAATACATTAGAATATAATTTGCATAATCTATATAAATGGTTACTAACCATCGCGATCGACTGATGTTAAGACAACATAATCCAAACCCCAGTCTGTTATTGCATTAGCGGTATTAACTGGTTCTTCTATGTCTAATGGTGATGGTGTGCGTGCAGTTTTAACAGAGCAGAAACGACAGCCACGCGTACATGTATCTCCCATTAACTAAAAAGTCAATAATCTTTTTATAGTATTATACATTTTATATATGTTTTTATATTTTTGTTTATAAGATTTAATCTTCTTTATTAATATTATATATATTATATTTTTCTTATAATATTTATATGGAATATATTAATATTATAATAAATAAATATAAGTTTCAGATGATATAGAAAATAATAATTTAGAATGTTTTTAATACATTATCATATATATTATACGAGTTATATTTGATTATATATCAATAACACATTTTTCATTTACCTATTGCAAAAATACATCACAATTAAGATTTCTATAATTTATTAAAAAGAAAGTATTTTTGATATACCATATCATAAAATTTTAACTTGGGAATTTACATAAATTAATCAAATAATTAAATTAAACAAACCATGATAGTAGCAGTGGCTGTACCATAATCACTTCCACCCCAACATTCTCCAATATTTGGACATCTAGCTTCCTCACAGACTGTATTAAGACGTAATTGTCTTAACTGAGTTTTTAAATTACTATAATTTTTGCCTATAGGTATCTTTGTTTTTAGCCATGGTGGTAATCTCAGTCGTCCCGACTCGCCTTTCTCCAATTTTAATTTTCTATCATATTTTTTATCTTTTAGAAAGTCTTCGAATTGTGGACCATTTACTAATCTTTCAGAAAATGTTTTGTTATTCTCTGTCGAAGTTTGCACATGCTGTAATATGAAAAACTTTTCTTTTAATCGGTTATAATAGTTTATATAATTCTATATTGTTACAGATAACAAAATCTACATCAATTAGAAAGACTGTTTTTATATAAACACCTTATAAATGAAAATATTGAAATTTACCGTAAAATGAAAGTTATGGCTAAGAGAGCATTTAAAAGTCACGACGCTGAATATACGTAACATATTTGTATCATAAAATTAGGAAAATGAATTTTTAAATATAAAATTCAGAAATAATCAGCTCATATTTATGCTCCTCGTGGTTCAATATATTCACTTAACTATATCGTTCAGCTGATAAAATTATAAAACGTAAATACGAATGCTCATGATTCGCGATTGCTGAATTCTAACTTATGAATTTACATAAAGCCTTGTCCATAATGTTAAAAATTGGTCTGAATTTTCAAGCTGAAAAAAATTACTACGTATGTAATCTGGATTGTAAACAGGCAATCAGCAATGATGCAATAATAAATCGATAGCTATTGAGCAACTCCTTTTACATAATATTTAATAATAATAAACATCATTCTAGAACAGCACGATGATGATTAAATAAGTCGTATTCAATTCTGAAAGATAAAGAGAAACTGCGAGAAAACGCGCACGTGCAATTGTCGTATCTAACTTAGTACATACTCTATGACATACCGTCTGGAATGACGCGTTTTGACTACTTGCAGAAAACCTGAATAATGTGATGCAACGGAATTCAGTTTGCTTCATCTAATTTGTCGTAAGAATGAATGCATACTTTTGGTAAAAAGTCAGCCAGATTTATCGCATACGTAATATCGTGATTGCTACACTGAAACATCTGGAAAGCGCTATTATTGCAGTGTGGCGTTAATTTATCCGGTAGAAATGCTCTAGCCGAATCAGTATCCGTCACAATACGATGGAGTTTATGTCATTATTAAAGTCTGTGCTAAGTGCTTGTCAGTGTCACACTCGAATTACTGAGTCATAAAATGGTATGTGGCTCACTATCCCTTCCTGAAAAACGAATTTCGGGGACTTTTACATATGAAAATCGCAGATTGAATGATCACTCATTCGCGTATTAGCAGTTCCAAGCGGATGACTGTCAGATGCATGTATATGTCGTATAGTTTTCGTATAGTTTAGCGATCGTGACTATTATATATTTCGTATGCTAATATTAATATATTAAAAGATTATATATTATTTTACGCGTTTTAACATAAAAATAAAAATAAAAATAACGCGCAGAAATAATTTGTTTCATTATCTAATTGTTTACATTAATTTTGTTATCTATAATCGTAGTATATGGATGTATTTCAATAAGTTATATTATTAATATATCATAATTTCAGTGTAATTTTTGTTTAATATTGTTTTTCTTTCACAAAGTTATTCACAAGATATATTTCATTATATCCTAGTTTTTTATATATTCTATAAAATAGATCATTCTCTTACTTTAATGTTGTAAGAGATATATTTATTTATAATATTATGTTTATATTTATTTTTTTGCATTATGTGATTAATATAACAATTTGTTTATTTTATTTAATTATTTTATAATAGCATTATAGAATATATCAAAATGTCATGTCAAGTATCAAATAATATATTCTCTTTTATTATATATAATTTTTTTAATTTATAATTCTAGGGTGCAAACATATCACAATTAGAAAGAGATATTGGCTCTGATCAATTTCCACCTAATGAACATTATTTTGGTTTAGTCAATGTAAGTATAATATTTTATCTAAAACAATTTAGAAAATTTTCCTGAAAATTTTTTAATAATTATTTGATATAAATTATATATAGTATTTACTTGATGTATAATGAAAATGTTTTCTTACAGTTTGGTAATACTTGTTATAGTAACTCAGTATTACAAGCTTTATATTTTTGTCGACCATTTAGAGAGAAAGTTTTAGAATATAAAGCTAGAAACAAACGAACTAAAGAAACACTACTAACATGTCTAGCAGACTTATTTTATAGTATTGCAACTCAAAAGAAAAAAGTAGGTTCTATAGCACCAAAAAAGTTTATTGCCAGACTAAGAAAAGAGAAAGGTATATTTTAAAAAATGGATTTATATTTTACAATTATTTTAATGTTATAATATTTTAATGTTATGATTATATCCATTTTTAATCGCAATTTTTTTCAGAGGAATTTGATAATTATATGCAACAAGATGCACATGAATTTTTGAACTTTCTAATAAATCATATAAATGAAATTATTCTAGGTAAGTAATTATTTGTTGTTTTTGATAGTGTTTATATTTTATTGATGTTTATAATCTTGTATTTTAGCAGAGAGAACTCAGAGTAAACCAGCTGGAGGAAAATGTGGGGCAGGGGATGCTGTTGGTTCGCCATCAGAGCCAACATGGGTTCACGAGATATTCCAAGGAATATTAACCTCGGAAACACGCTGCCTTAATTGTGAGACTGTTTCTAGCAAAGATGAGGACTTTTTTGATCTACAAGTTGACGTAGATCAGAACACTTCGATTACGCACTGCCTCAGATGCTTCTCCAATACTGAAACCCTATGTAGTGACAACAAATTTAAATGCGATCATTGTAGCAGTTATCAAGAAGCTCAGGTATTAATAATGCAGCATATTTCAATTGAACATATTTTCAATAAATTTCATAATTTATTAATTGCAATATTATCATTACGAATTACAGAAACGAATGAGAGTCAAAAAGCTACCTATGATATTGGCATTACATCTAAAGAGATTCAAATATGTAGAACAGTATAATCGTCATATAAAAGTTTCTCACAGGGTAGTTTTCCCATTGGAGCTCAGACTCTTCAATACTGTAACTATTTTTCCATATTTTAAATGCAAAATATATTAAAATTTAGTCATAATAAATTATATAAATGTTCTATTATGGAATATTATTTTCAAAAATTTTATTTATCAATTTTTATCGATTTTTCTCTGAAAGAAAAGAAATATTTTTATATTTAATAGCAGTATATATAATTGCTTTAATTATAGAGTGATGATGCTGTAAATCCAGATCGTTTGTATGATTTGGTGGCAGTTGTGATACATTGTGGAAGTGGGCCTAATCGAGGGCATTATATTTCTATAGTTAAAAGTCATGGATTCTGGTTGCTCTTTGACGATGATATGGTTGATGTAAGTGTACAATTACTTTAATGTATGATTGTAGTAATATATAACAAATGTTAAATTGAAAAATATTCAATATTGTTTTTTACATATTTTCAGAAAATTGACGCGTCAACTATAGAAGATTTTTATGGACTTACATCAGATATTCAAAAGAGTTCTGAAACTGGTTATATTTTGTTCTATCAATCGCGAGATTGTAGTTAAAATTTAATATGCATAGTCATTGAAGTTAAGTACTTCTATATGCTAATTTCATATTTTAAAAAAGTGCGCAGTGCATGTGAATTTTTGAATGTTTTTATGGTATGTTAGATTATTTATGAAAATATTATATATGTTTGATCATGTTATGTCCCTTAGAAAGAAACATTAATTTCCTAATTAATCTCAATGTTCTTGAAAAAGAAAAATTGGTATTTTAAAATATCATATAAATTATTTGATTCATATAAATCAACAATTGTTTCACGTCATGAAAAAAATGGAAACAGTTTATATTTAATATTTATATTTATTTACGTTTGAAAGCTAGTCTATCTCTGAGAGAAAATAAACTTGGTTATTTACATTATTACAATAATTGACATGCTCATTGATATAGAAAGAAACGTTGGAAGCACTATCAGATTCTATACAAATGTAAAGAAAATATGACTGAAAATAAAAATATTGTTATGAAAATATGCATTTTTGTTGCATTATATGTAATAATATATCTATAGCTTCTAATAAAAATATTTACTAGTCTGTAATTGAAGTGTCAATATTTTATATTTTATTTCTAAGATATATTGCTATATATCTAAGATATTTTTTAAAATATGTATATATATACTCAAAGATGCTTAATTCATTGATGAGATGATTTATTAATTCCTGCATAATATAATACTTTTCATTATAAAAAGATTTATGTAATGCAGTAAGAAATCAAATTATTAAAAGCACAATTTGATTACTTTAAATTTATTTTGATGATGTCTTTTGCTTCATATTGCAATAATTTTGCAAAATCCTGTTATTACTTTGATATATAGTAACTTTTATCAATAAAAATATTTAAAATATTCTGTTTATTTGAAAATATTTATGTGATATGGAGCAATGAATTTATATAGAATAGATGCTAGCAAGACTGTTGCTTCATGTTCTGATATGTTTTAAATTGTTCAATCAGTTGTATCTTAAGTTAAAGACGAAGTTTTTTCTTTTGCTTCTTGTCTTCTTTTCATTCTTCTTTATATCTCCAAGAAAATCATCTCTATATTTTAATTAACTTAAATGTATGCATATATAATGACAATATATAGACAATAATACATTCGTGTATTTTTTTATTTACAATAATAAGGTGTGTGTTATATTAAATGACATCTATTCTTGATAATATTATATAGCATCTTTTACATAGCCCCATTTCTTTTAATATCAACAATATATTTAACTTTATATTTTCATATATGAAATAAGAAAATAATCCCATATGTATGCATATAAAATTTGTGTTGTTTATACTCAATTTCTAATTTTTTAATTAAGAATGCAAATTAATTTGGAGAAACATCTCATTTGTGTACAATTGCATTAGAATCTAGCACAAGAAATACTATGATATTCAACTATAACTATATGTCATTATAAATTCACTCTTAATTCGGTATCTTCTTTTATGAAATTCAAAGTATATTTATATAAATCAGATTTAAGAAAATAAATATTTATATAAATATTTATATAAATCAGATTTGAGAAAAAATCTTTTTATATTATTTTCTATGATTTTGCTTGCACTTGTCAAGACATGGTGTTTTTCGGTATTACCGTATTTGTAAACAAGCAAAGCGGGAAAACTTAATTTTAAAGCAGAATTATGAAAAAAAAGCATTACATATCTAATTAAAATTTTTTAAAAATTAGAATTCATAAAGAAAGATACCAAATTAAGAGTGAATTTATAATGACTTATAGTTATAGTCGAACATTATAGTATTCTTTGTACTAGGTTCTAATGCAATTGTACACAAATGAGATGTTTCTCCAAATTAATTTGCATTCTTAATTAAGAAATTAAAAATTGACTCAAAAATTAACAAAAGGATAGTATATTGAAAAACATAAGCTGTCGCAAAACGCATATTAACAAAATATTAGAAGTTAAGTTATTAATAAATGACTTACTATAGATTTAATGAAAAATAAATCTGAATAAATTAGAATATTATCTTTATTTGCATTTAATTATATAGTATTTATACAAGAAAATTTCATTCATTAATAGTTCTTATCCAAAGTTTTTTATTTTATAAAAAAACATTAGCTTTTTTTATATGTCATTTTTATTTATTAAAGAGAGGCACGTAACATAATTATTTGATTTTTAAAATCCGATTAGATAATAAATATAACTTTGAAATAGAATAAAATAAACTATAGATTATATTTAATAAATTATATTTAAGTAGAATTATATTTAAGTAAATTATGGATATAAATGAATTAATGAAAATATATCACAAACTAATTATAAAACAAAGATATGTACATATGTAATAATTGAGATAGTATGACTCCTACATAATAAATTAATGTCTATATGCAATGATATATATAATTTAATAATATTTACGTATATAATATAAGAAGATAAGTAAGTATGCAATATTAATTAATAGTAATCGCCGAACCTAACTGTCGCATTAGTTTATAACATTCTTGAAGACGTTTTCGGTCCCCTATACGCTCAAGCGTTTTGGCAGCTTCTGCGAGCATACCAGCTCGTTCTCCTGGGGAAGATAATAATAATGTTGGTAGATGTCTACATGCTAAACATAATGCGACTGCATGTTCTTTTTCGCTATTATTTTGTTCCTGTGATCGATCCTTTCCACATATAATGGAAGAACGTGAATTCCTATGATGCAAACTTCGATCTAATAAAATTTGTGTCTTCACTGGCGTTGCTCCAGCCATGATGCGTGCTGTAGCCTCATATAAAAATACCCGCGCCAATATAGACTACAAAAAAGTAAAGTTCAATTTTTTATATAAATAAAACATATGTAAAAGATATAACAAGATGCAATAAAATTTTATTATCATATTATCTCAATATAAAATTCATTAAGTTTAACAAAAATTCTAGTTTTAATCGTTGGTTGTATTTTTAATATTTATTTTTTTTAATTACAATGCCTTTTCCAATATGTAATCCCAATATGTAATCTTTAGGAATTATCGCTCCTTTATTTAATGGATTTATACTCACTGGAATATGTTGACACAATTGTCTCAGACATGCTAAATCGCGTTGGAATCCAGCAAGGGACATGTTTATTGGTTTCTCCAGCTCCGCATCTGATTCTTGCCACAAGGTCGTACGTAACTCGAGAAGCCAATCACAAATCCATAACTGAGTAAGCTGAAAAATGAAATAATAATAAAGTTAATACATAGTAATGAGTTTCATATGCATATACACGACTTACAAACAAAGCTATTATATATGGTGCTGCGACCTGCCACAGGAGTTGCACTGCAGAAGTATTGCATAGTTATATTTCATGCAATGCAACTACAATGCACACTTGTAACAGGTAAACAATAGCACAGATTATGCTTGAAAAAAGTTATAATGCACTTAATATACATGTTAATTAATTCGTCATACATTTCGTATGACAAAACTTCTTTGTCTTTCATCAACAACATTCTTCGTAATTGAGTGAATTTATACTTTAAAATTTGTTAAAATTTTTGAGCTTCTTGTATTTATAAACAAATATTTTCGCAACATAAAGTTAGCATTCAATGATTTGGTTATTAAATTTAGTTCTACCAACTTGATGTGAACTAATATTACATTTAACAAAATTATCTTAGCAAAATTTATACATAAATTTATATTTATATATTGTAATAAAAATTTTATACATATATATTAATAACTTACCAAGACTTGTTGTGATGATTGTTCCTTGCAATGATAGTATACCATAGATTGTTCAAGCTGCAGTCCTGCTTGATCGATAAAACGTATAGAAACGAACTTTGTACAATGTTTTGCTGCTTGCAAAATATTGAATACAGCATGCGGCAATGGACTATTGCTACTATTATTATCGCTGATTTGGAAGTTCCTCTCATAAGGAAATTTGCTCTCTACAATGCTCCATGCTTTCGAATCTTCTTCTCCTAATCTCCAACTTGCAGCAGCGCAAATCACCGCACCCCACCATAATCCAATCTCATCTTCACAAACTATAAAAACAGAAAGAAAAAAATAAAATACATTATATTATAAATTGTATAATATGTATAAAAATTACAATGCCTTTTCCAATATGTAATCCAAATATGTAATCTTTAGGAATTATTGCTCCTTCATTTAATGGATTTATATTTGAAATAATAATAATTTATTATTTTATAATTTTAAATATATTTTTAATAGAAGATATTTATTTTTATATAGATACATAGAAATATAATATCAATGTAAAACTTCTTTTTCATAATTTCAAATAAAATCCTTTTGTACTTACTCGCTACACTGATTTTATCAGTACATGGAAAGCAAGCATCGACTTCTGCTGAAGCCATGATAATTCGTCCAAATTCAAGCACAGAAGATGCATGACATTCTCCAACTGTACCAGTCAATAAACGTAAACATTGCTTTATCAGATGATCTCTATAAGCACGAGCCGCATATGATAAAGGATCCGCTTTGCTATTCTGTGATGTGAATTCACTATCGGATTGTCTTTTATATTGCCATTTCTGAGACGCCAAAAATTTTGCACCTTCATCAGTCATAATCCACTTTAATTTCGGAGGAACAATGCAAGAAGATAACAAAGCGCGTGCTTTGCCCAAATAATACTTGTGTATATATGGGAAGAAAGATTGCTTCAAACATAATGCAGTATTCACATATATTTCTGCTAAAAGCGGTTTTGGCATACTTTCACCAGCAGTCTCTGCATAGTTGATTGCACAAAGTGCAAGATATAGAGTTGAATCTTTTGTCCCCTCGGATAAACGTAAACAGAGCATGTGTTGATAAACAATAGCTATTTCGACGGCTGATATTTCCGCTTGCTCTCGTTCTGATTTCTCCGATAACCATTTATTGATTTGCATAACCCATCTTCCCAACCATAATTTATGAAGGATTTGTCTTATTATTTGCCATGTAGTAGCAAGATAGATCTCTGTCCGTGATAGCGGAAAGGATCGGCCGAAATATTGCAAGCACTGATGTAAGTCTCGGTATGCTTGATTATATTCATATTTAGACATGTTGAATTCAGCTTGGCGTCTCCAACGACGTAATTCAAGGAAGACCTTACTATCAGCTGGCAAAATGGGATCGCCATATAACAATAGTTTACAGAGTCCACTTGCTAGGAGTATCAAATTGGTAAACCAAAGAATGACATTGCTCCAAGATTGTTTGTCCGATTCCGATTGATCTATAATGAAAGCAAATATTAGCAATGATATATTTAGCAGAACAATATCATAAATAATATTTTATATTATTAATTGTGTACCTTGATAATTAAGTATTGTTCGTCCATCCAGTTTGGTATTTAGATAATCATAATTGAATTTTCCAATATTGTTCATGAGAATACCAAGAGGATTGAATGCTAAGAATAATAACATGAATCCACACAATGTCAATCGAGTGTGATCTCTCATGCCTCCATTGGACGAAGTGGATACAGAATGCAAATTCTGCAATGTATCTGAATCATCTTTTACTGATGATGGAGAAGGTGGTGATAGTGGTGCGGGTGCAGGTGATAAAGATGGTTCACTGGAATCTGAGCGTGGAGGTGTCAATTCTCCACATACTAATAAATCACGAAGATTTTGTCGTTGAGCAGCTATTTTTAGTGCCATATTTTCAGCCTTTAGCTTAGCATTGGTATTTTGCAAAAACCTATGATTATATGAACAATTAAATTTTATTTATGATGAAATAATATTTTCATCGATATTTTTAATAACATCACGAACATTTATATATGAGTAAATTTGAAATTTGATTCTTGACCTGATATAGTCAATAGTTTTTCGTAAAATTGCTGATTTATTTAACTTTGCATCAACTCCAACTATAATATTTTTCAATTCAATAATCTTGTCATTAATTGATGTTCTATAACGTCGTTCAATAGCATTGTGAGCACTGCGCTTTACTTCTCTTACTCTAGGTACACCCACATGTGTACTAGTATTTAGACGATTAATTTGTACTTTATCAGTATCCAGTACTACAGGAATTCCTATAATTATATAAAAGATATTAATATATTTTACTTTATAAAACTAGTACTTGCATATCTTTTTTGTTTGATGCAATGATAAAAAGAAAATTGATTAATTACTTATATAACAATATATATTTTTAAAAATATTTAATTTATATTAAATTTATTTACCAGTAGTTAACACTGCTCCATTTGCAGTATTAACTAAAGTATGTATTTGATGTGATACAGGAGTTGATGTAATGGTTTGTGCACCTTTTGGATATATGAGAGATTCTGATTTTATTAATTTAGCTGGTAGAAGTAGTTGTCTTTGTTGAGCAACTGGAGCTAAGGTTACAACATTTGATGATTGAACATTAAAATTCACATTTTGTGGTATAGCATACTGTGAATTAAACACTGGAGTTGTTGAAGCAATCGATATTCTCTGTGATCTATTTTGTGATACTGTTGCATCTTGTACATAACTAATGGATTGATTGTTATCTGTCAATGTTTGTTGTGTCATCATAACATTAGCATTTGGCTGATCAATGATGGTTGGATCTTTGAAATCCTTGAAATCTTTAAAATCATCAGTATTACTAAGAGATAAGAAATCAAACGTATTTCCATCCACTGGTATAGGCTCTTCTAATTCTGACAATAAAGCTTCATCACTGAAGAGATTCTCATTTTTCAGCAACTCACTCTCACAATTTGTAAGAAGATCTAGCATGTAACATATTATAGATTAACAGATAATTATTATAATTTAAAAGATATATTAATAGTATATTTAGATACATTAATAATAATTAATAGATATTAATTATCTCCAATAATTTTAGATATTAATACATATCTGGACATTTTTAACATTATATTTAATATTATATTATAATGATGGAGAAAAATTATATATTAAACTATATGACATAATAATATATAAACATAATACATAACATAATATAATATATAATATATAGACATAATAATATATATGACATGATAATATGAAAAGATATAACAATTATATTTTAGTATTCTTAGATCAACAATTCTATATATCAAAATTTTTCTATAAAACGTAATAAAAATTAATATTATTTAAGAATGTACATAATTATTATATTGCTTTGCACATATAAGTAGATCTAAGTAAATAGATAGAAAAATAAAATAATATATCTCTAATAATACAAGACAAGATAATGATTCAACAATAAAGCAACAATCATAGAATTTCACAAAATATATTTAGTTTGATTATCAGATATATTAGATGTAAATATATTTATCGAAAAAATGCCGTACAGAACTTACCATCGATACCAGTAACTTCATTCAAATTAAAACTGTCATTTGATTGAAAGTTAGAAAAATCATTGTCTTGAGTTGATACCCATTCTCCTGGGTCTGCCATTATGCACTATTATTATTTTAAATAGTTAATTACATCAAATAAATGAGAATTGTCAACCACAATAACTGCAGGATACAACATCGATATGTCAAACGCAATAACTAAAGAATCACAAACGATCGTATGATTCTTGTATGACCAATCCAAATGCTGCTCTAGATCGGATGATGTTGCGTCATTCCATACGTTACTAAACTCACTAAAATAAGGTTGTTCAAAAAAAAGTTATAAATTAAGCAGACGCGCAGGGATAGTTATATCAAATATATATGAGAAGAAAAAAATTTATTCTGAATTTATATAATCAAAATGATAAGAAAAAATATAAAGTATTAGAAAATATAAAGAATAGAGAACGGTAGAGATAATGAACAAATGTGATAATCTATCTTAGTGAATATGTATAGTAATTAAATTGATGATATATATACTTTAATAAAATATTTCGTAAACTGAAATTAACAATTGGCAGTTTAAAAGAGAATGAAAAAGTTGAATTGTTCTTCGAGTTGTTTAATGTAAGGCATAACAAAAAAATGATTTCACTTGGCCAGAAATAATAGATATATAATATATGAGAAATAATAATTAGTTAAGATGATATTTTTTAGAGAAATTTTATCACATGGCAAGCATTATCGCACCCTATATCATAGGTAATGCAATCATACAGTTTTGATATTCATTGCAAGTGTTGAAATTCTATAATTCATGTCGCTATTAAAAATTTTCAATAATTGCAGTGAATTGCTGCAATGGATTGGAATCTTTTTAAATTTTGCAAATTTAAACTGTTTTCATTTTTCTACTAACTTAAAATTGTATATCTATAATTGTATATTTCTAGAAATATACTCAATTCAGTGAAAAAGAACTTAACATATATAATATATTATAATATTTAATTATTGTATAATATTATATATGTTTATCATGCTATATATTTAAAAGTTAATAACTATTTCCTTTTCTTTTCTCTGAATAAATTATAGTTTTATTTATGTCTTCTCAGCTTTATACTTTGTTAATATAGAAAATAAATATTTCCCATTAAATTATCCCATTAGATTTATTATTTATGTGATGATTGGATATATGACATAGGTATATGACATAGGTATATGACACTTTTTATAAAAAAATAAATAAATCATATTTTATTTATTAAAATTTTATTAAAAGTTTTATTAAAAGTTATTATGAATAACTTCTTGTCTTTATAAAATATAAATAAATATAAAACATAGCATAAATATAATTTTATATATATTATATATATATTAACTATATAAACCAAATATGAACAATATAACCGTAACATCAACAATATAACTGTAACAAGGATGAAGGAAACGACATCTCTCAATGTCATCGAAAGTAATGAGTAACTTACAATGACTACAGAAGAAACTTTTATTCCCCAGGACAATTGCGTTTGAATTCATAAAGTTTATTTTGCCACTTCATTTAGATGTGCAGAAGAAAGGCACGATTCGTATTGTGTAATAGACATGAATACGCTATATTGAACATGCATGCTCAAATATATCATCACTAAAAAAAATATTAATATAAGTATATAATATTTATTATATGTATAATTATCTTATCTTATCTTATCTTATCTTATCTTATATTATATTATATTACATAATTTATAGAATGACTTACCAAATTTAGACATATCTATATTTATCCATGTCTATATTTATAGAGACAACAATGCAAATTTATTGTTTGTAAATACTATATTATGTTCTTCATTTGATGATTCCGTTAAAGTTTCATTAGAAAGTTCCTTTTGATCCAAACTTTCAATTTCTTCATCATCTGAAGATATATATTTATTCGATGTATCATCATCATTAATTCCATTTTTAGCTTGAATCCATCTTATTACTTCAATTTCTGGATGTTCTTTTAATTTTACTGAAAAAATATTTCAAATTATACAATATTCTTATATTTTTGTGTAATTATATTTTTTTTAAGATATAATTTTTTGGAAAAAACAAAATATCATAATATGAGCAAATAAAATAATACCTTACCTTCATCAATAGTCCAATTTTGTGGATATGTGTACAAACAAATTTTTCCTTGAAGAGTCATTCGTAATAACAGATTTGCTGCCCTATATGTGTCTAATCTAGCTGCTCGAGATGTATAGAAATTTTTTTTAGTAGCCCAACCTGCACAGATATCCATAGCGGTCCATGTGTCACCGTTCTCTGGATGTGAAATTTTTAATAATTTTGGAAGATTTATTCTTTCAGCTATGAATTTTATGGTTGTATATGGTTCTCTGATTTGAGCAATTGGAAATGAGCCCATTAATATTTGCAATTGTTTTGGCACAGTTGAGGGAAAAACTAAACCAGGACAATCGCACAAACACACAGTCTTCGTAAGATAAATAGTTTGAAAATGTTTAGTATGACCAGGCGTGCGAGATACACTTACGACTTTCTTTCCTATAAAATATGAAATATATTAAATTCATAATAACACTTAACATTTAATGCCTATCTATTTAATTCTAAGATCTAATATTTTTTGCGGATTATAAATATTCTTACCCATTAATGCATTCATCAAAGATGATTTTCCAACATTTGGAGCTCCGATACAACCAATGGTCAAAATACCGTTTTTATATTTTTCATGTTCAACATATGTGGTATCCTTCTTTTCTATCGTTATATTATCTTTATGATCTATATCGTCCAGATCGTATTCTAAATGCATTTCTTCTAAAATTTTATCATTCCAAGAGCTTAAATCGACTTCATCCTTAACAATATCTTTACAGATCTCTAGCAGCTTTTGTGCTCCTTCTGCAGCCATTTTCATTTTTCTTCTTTGATGTTTGCTCATTATACTCTGCTCCTCATCATTCACATTACCATGCAGATTGTAAGTAGGATATGAAGTAAACATTAAGACATGTAATTTTGGATACTGTTTATAAAAATATTGTTTCCAAGCAAGCACTAAGGCTGCAGGTGCTAGATCGATCTTATTCAATATTAAAATCATGTCTTTCTGTAAGTCTTTGGTTACATAATTATATAAATATGGGGGAAACATTAGAACAGGATATCGAATGTCAACGATAATCAATAGGATATCTGACATTTCTATCACTCTCCATAATTGTCTCCAAGTTTCCAAATTCAATTCGAAATAACTTGTATTATTCAATATTTCCTTCATATTTTCAATATATTCCTGTAATATATAAAGAATTATTAATGGATAACACCTAATATAGCTTTTTATATATTTTGTTAAGTATAAAACTATAATTATACATACCGTGAAATATCTCTGTTCATTCCTTTCTAACATTAGTTTTGTCATTTTAAAATCCCAAGCAGGACGTTTTGGCATATCTATCGTATATGGATAATATTTATCAGATATTTCCTGGGCTTTCAAACCAATAGATTTAATATTTTGGAAAGCTTGTTTCCTACGTTCTTGCAATTCTTCTTTAGATTCTTGAAAAAATTCTAACGCATATTTATTGCTTAAAGATTTGCTACTATTTGGTTGTTCATTTATTTTTTGTATATTTGGTACATTCTTTTGGTTTTTGGCACATTTTTGATAATTCATATCTTCTATATCCTCCATCTTTGTATTATCTGAATCATTACAACAGTTGTTTTATGTTCATTATGTTATAATAATAACCATATATAATATTTATATTATTTTAGTAAGAAATCCGATATGGAACATGATAATTGATTTATTTATTAAAATATGATTTATGAACAAAATAAAATACGAAATAAAATCAAAATAAAATTTTTGTATAATATAAATATAATCTGATGAAGAGTTTATAATAAACAAAATATTTTTATAGTTTTATAAAGAATATCATAGAAATAATAATATTATTTACAAAACACATTATTTTATTTAAAATTTTTTATAGATATTCTTCTATTAATACGATAATATAATATATAATAAATAATTAAAATAAAAATAACATACCTTGCGAAATTCGTTGGCGTTCTTTTTTTGCCTGCAATTGCATTTTCTTGGCTTTTCCGCTAAACGGAACTTTTCTCTTTCCCTGCGGCATGATTTTATATCTTCCCTAATATAATTATTTATAATAAGATAAATTATATTATACGAATACTGCTGAACCTTCCACGGCAACAATTGGAAATGGAATGAATGTTCCACACAAAAAATAAGACGATGGATATATAATATGTTAGTACCAACCTTACAGTTTTAACTTTTAACTAGAAGTTACTAGATTTATTATTAGGAAGTAGAAAATTTCTTACTATCTTATTTATAAATGAATTCACTATAATATTATGGGAATTATCAGGGGATTTTTGTGGGGATTTTTTAAAAAATCAGGAGATTTTTTTAAATTAGATTTTTTTCCAAAAACCAAGAGGTTTTTCCAAAACCAATCAGGGGATTTTAAAAAATCATTATATATATTTATATATTAATCTTTATCTATATTTATATCTATTACATTTATATCTTTATCTTTATCTATATCTATATATATATGGTTAACTTAATAATTAAATAAAATATTTAAATAATAAAAAATTTAATAAATTAGTTAAAATAATGATATTAATATATATATAAATACCAATAATTCTTTTATATAAATATATAATAACCAATAATTATCTTTATCTTTTCTTTCTGATTATGTTGGCTACACTGTCTTCATGCAGGTGGAAGTTTCACGAAACTTGAGACTAGAGACTCATATTTGTGAGGCTCATATTTGTGAGGCTCATATTTGTGAGGCTCATATTTTGTAACAATTTGTTTTAATGTTAATCAATTAAATTAATTAGATTCTATTTCTTCCGGATAATTTCGATATCGTTACTTTATATCAATATTTGTTAAAAGGATATAAATAACAATGGAAAACAATTATACTATCAGCGATAATTCAAATATTAATCTTTCGCGTTTCAGTTATCTATCTACCACAGGTAAATACAAAATAAATATATTCGTATTATATTACACAAATATATTTGTTTATAATATATATAACTTTATCAACAATATCAATATTTTTATCTATTTTACTGCATTTTTTAAATTCTTAATATCCTAATATCCCTTTTGCTATTGAATTAATAATCTATCTTATTCTTTTTTTTATAGAAAATACATTAATTAGCAATAATGTTAAATTCAATAATACACCATTACAAGAGAAAAATGCAACAAATGAAAGAAATAAATTAAATAAAAGAAAAAGAAATTCTGATGAAGCTACTCTTGATGAGAATAAAGCTATTATGGAAGAAGAATATAATCGAAATCGTGATGAGCAAATATATAAACGGTTAATGCATTTGTTAAATAAGAGCAAATTTTATAGCAATTATTTATCACATAAAATTAATGAATCCATAAAAAAAATAAAAATTATCCAGGAAAGTAATGAACATTCTGCTAATGATGAGAATATATTGCCAAAGAAGAAACAGAGCAGAGCTAATGTGAACAAATATAACATAGAAGAATACTTGTCTGCAGATGTAAGTAATATGAAGATTTTTTGTTATAATCTCTTAATATTTAATTATATAGATATATTATAATTTGATTAAATTTAATTATTTAATATTATAGATTAAGAAACAAGTACATAATGTAAATAAAAAAAAGAATTTAAGTGTGGAAGAAATAGAAGCAGAATTATATACAGATTTAAATATAGAAACATCAGACAACAATAATCCTATCATACCAAAGTATTTTCATGGCAACTTACGTGATTATCAGCAAACGGGTTTGCAATGGTTGAAGTTGCTTTATGAAAATGGCATAAATGGAATTTTAGCTGATGAAATGGGACTTGGAAAAACAATACAAGTGATAGCTTTAATCTGTTATCTTATAGAAAAAAAACAAGCTGGACCTTATCTAATAATCGCACCTCTTTCAACTATATCAAATTGGTTGATAGAATTTGAAAAATTTGCTCCCGATATACCGATTGTGACATTTTATGGCAATCAAGTTGAAAGAGCAGCCTTGCGTTCAAAAGTCAAAACCAAATATATTATGGATAATGATTACAAAACGCTACCTATTGTAATTACGAGCTTTGAAGTACCATTACGAGACATTAAATTCTTTCAATCTCAAAAGTGGAGATATGTTATAATAGATGAAGGACATAGGATCAAGAATCATATGTGCATGTTAGTCAAGTACGTATGTTATTATTTATTGAATTAAATACAAATTGATAATTTTGAAAAGATTAATAATAAAATTAATGATAAATATTCTTGATAAAAATGTTTGAAAAATTTATAATCTTATATTTTATATTAAAGTTTATATTTATGTTAAAGTTTGTAAATTTTAAAAATTAAAGTGTTTTTAATCATGCACATTTTTTAAGCATTTTTCAAACATTCTTTTTATAAACATTCATCATAAAATTAGAATTAATATATATCATTAACTTTTTTTAGAGTTCTGAAAACGGTAGAATCCATGAATAGGTTGATATTAACTGGAACTCCACTTCAGAACAATTTGGTTGAATTGTGGTCTCTTTTAAACTTTTTATTACCAGAAATCTTTGATGATTTAGGTATATTTGAATCATGGTTCAATATTAAAAAACTTCAATATAAGAATGGCACCGAAAAATTGTTAAAGCAAGAAGAAGAGAAACAAGTGTTAATGATGTTGCGTACTATTCTTAAACCATTCATGTTAAGACGAGAAAAAAGTGACGTTTGTTTTGATATTCCTCCTAAGAAGGAAATTATTATTTATGCACCACTTACGGAATTGCAACATGATCTTTATAAGGCTGTATTAAATTATAATATCGAAGTATTAAACAAAATCAAAGAATCAGAAATTATTATATCAGCAGAAGATGGTAAAAGACCAAAAAGGCAATGCGTTTTAAAAAACAGTATACATACATCAGTTAGAAGCAGTTCTCGAAATAAGAAGTCATTGTCATCGAATACTTCGTTACAAGAAACAAATATTGATAAAATTAAAAATATTATTGATTGGAATATTATGAAACCTAGAGATCAAAAAAAATTATTAATGTGGAAAGAATATATTAATGTTACAGAACATAATAAAGATTTCTTGATTAATATCCAAATTTCTAATAAAGGTAAGCATCATTGTGCTAATATGCATTTATATATTTATAGTTTCTATTCCATATTTTACATTATTTCAGTAATTTAATTTGCATTATTTTAGTTCCAACGTATAAGAAGATTGTAAATCATCCATATTTAATTCATTATCCATTGGACTCAAGTGGTTTAGCAAAAATCGATGAAGATTTGGTGAGAGCTTCTGGCAAACTTTTAGTATTAGATGCTATGCTGGCAAAGCTTAAACTACGAGATCACAAAGTTCTATTATTTTCGACAATGACAACGATTTTAGATATGATTGAAAATTATTTATCATTACGAGATTATAATTATGTGAGATTAGACGGAGCAACTAAGATTGATACAAGAAAAGAAAATATTCATAACTTTAATAACGATTCAGATATATTTTTATTCCTTATATCCACCAGAGCTGGTGGTGTTGGATTAAATTTAGCAAGTGCTGATACTGTTATTATATACGATAGCGATTGGGTATGTTTTTAATATATTCATAATTTTTTTATTTTACTTTATTATTGTTTAATATATTTATGCTGCTGTATATTTTATGCTGTTTGATATTTATATTTTATTTGTGTATTTTTTTTAATAAAATTTTTGTTATAGAATCCACAAGCAGATATACAAGCTATGGCGCGATGTCATAGAATAGGGCAAACAAAACCTGTGGTTATTTATAAATTATGTACTAAAGGAACAATTGATGAAATGATTATTTATCGTTCGGATACCAAGCGCATTTTAGAGAAAGCTATTATTTCAAAAGAATGGAATTGTAATACAAAAGAAGGCTTGTTAAAATTAGCTGAGCTAATGAAATGTAAAGAATACGAAATCGTTACGTCTAAAAAAGAAGGTAAATTTCTTTATATGATTCATAATGTAAAGTATATAAACAAAATTAAAGTATGTATATAAAAGGAATTTCTAAAACTAATTAATATTTTTTTTATAGTTTTTACAGAGATGGAATTAGACAAACTTTTGGATAGAAATGACATGACATCATGAATAATTATGATATATAATTTTTAAGAAGATATTAAAATTGAAAAAATCTATAACGAATTTATAAGGTTTATAAAGTTTATAATTTATAAGGTTTATAATTTATAAAATATATAACCTTATAATTTATGAGGTTTATAACAAGACAAATTTTATAATTTAGATTTAAGTTAATATATAATGAATATTATTAGAAATTAGGATGCAATCTTTCATAACTTATAATTAGTATGCTAGATAATTGTGATAAGAATTTTTTAAATATTTGTATTTTTATATAAATTATTTATTCAATTTTCTAATAAAATATATCTAAATTTAAGACCTCTATCCTATTTTTTTTACATATTTATTATATAATGCGCAAGTGTACACAATACACACAAATTATGGCAGCATATCTGGTTTTTTTCTTTCTTTACATAAAATTACAAAAAAATAATTTTTAATATAATATCGTAGTTAAATCTTGTGTATAAATCAAAATTTATTTTGATTTGATCCGAGTCTTTCCTGTTAAAGGGTTCTTATACTTGTAAGATTGAGCTAATTGTTCACGAAATTCAGCTTCTAATTTTACATATGTTCCACCTGTTTCAGATACGATTACTTAGTAAATATTCGTATTTCATGTTTGTTTATACATTAGGAAGAACGTACCAATAGGTTGTTTAGTTTTATAGCCGTGTTGTTGCTTGTAAGATTTCGAGAGTAAGTTTTCAGTAACGATTCTTTTTGTCAAGAGAGTTATCATCTGCGTCGCTGCTCTTTCCTCAAAATCTCTTTGATTATCTTGATTGCGCCTTACGCTTAAATTATCACTCCAACATCTAGCATTGCTTCTAAGTAATAATATATAAAAATGTTACATTTTAAAAATATTCTCTTATTATTTATTGCACACAATATTATCTTACTTATGACTATTTAAACGTTTCGCTTTTCCCATTGATTTCAACGTGCACAGTGTATTGGATTCCTCACTATAATATGATTCCTCATCTATGCTGCTGTCTTCATAAATAGTCCCACCGTCTTCATCATCTTCATCTATAATTGAAGAAGCAGAAGACGAAACAGTAGTTACAGAGATTTGTCGACGAAGTTTTTGCAAAGATTTTTGCGAATCCTGCGCTTGGAGCAATCGACGGAGTCCCGAGCCTCCCCAAATTCTACCTATTTGCAAAGATTGAAATTTTTTCTACATTATAATAATTTAATTTTTGTGCATAAAATAAAAAGGGAATATGCAAACATAAATGAGTTTACCGAGCAAACCAAGTTTTAGTCTCTGTGGTACAAGTTCTATACCATGCCACCACATTGTATCCTTGCATACTAATTTATCTGAACGAAGAGATGGATCTCGTGTCACCAATCGTGTGATTTTTTCTGGGAAAAAGAGCTGAGGAGGTTCGACAATTATTATTTCTCTATGCGCTGTCAGGATATTTAATATATTTAATTCTTTTTCGCTCTTTATATCTGGTGTGTGTTCCTAAGAAAAATTATATCATAAGAAAAAGAAACACAATTACAATAAATGACATTTTTATGATAAATTTTCTCTTATATTAAGTTTTTGTATGTATTTATATTTATATCTAATAATAATATAATATTCTATTTTGTACATGTAAAATTAGGAAAGATATGTAATTCTGATACCAACTTTGTACCTACATCCACCTCGATTTGATAAAGCTTCAAATTTATAGGCACGTTGACTACAACATGGATATCTTCCTAATGGAAAAGGTGTAGGTCTTTGTTGCTCATTCAGAAAAAATTGTGCGAGTTCTGGATGATAACAGCACCAATTAATCTGATGTATTGGAAAATACATGTTGCATTGCTGACAGAATAAAAAATGGCAATCTCCCCATAATTTCCAATAGACCTTACGCCAAGAACGTAATTCCGATCGTAAGGTAACAATATAATCATTCAACGTCCATGTCAAATCTCTGTAAAAAATGATATAACAAATATCTTTTATATATCATTTTGGTATATAATATTTACATTATAAAAATATATGAAAATACCTGACATGTTTACTCTGAATGGCTCCCTTGGTATCAATTTTCATTGCGCTTGGAATACAAGGCACAAAATCCGAAACTGACTGTATAACTATTTTATTACACTTTCCACATTTAAATAGTGTGGCTAATGAACTATAGTGGCCCTTTTTATTATCTGGAGTGATTTCTACTAATGATAGTATTAATTTACAGAACAAACGACTTTGAATTTTATCTTTCTTATCTTTTAACGTTTCAACATCTTCATTACTAAATAATTCAGCCAATCTATGAAATTATGAATTTTAATAAAACGATTAATAGCAGAAGAATAAAAGTCTTAGCAAAAAAATATTAAAATGTATAATTAAAATTACTAGAAAATATATCAAGATTGTAATATTAATAAGATATATACCTCGTAAGAAGATTATCGTCTAAACATGTTAGGATTGACGACGTCTTTAAAATATCTGACATATTGTCACGGCAATATTGAAGACAAATTTCTAAAAGTGGCTCCATTTGTAAAAAGCAAGCAGATACCATAATCGGAATAACGTTACTCGCTTCTAGAACTGGCCATTCCGATTTCTTTATTAAATCCTTTTTTACCCATTTCATTAACCAATCAAAAATAACAACGTCACAATGTACTGATATATCTATTTCATCAAGTTTTTGTCCTGCTGTAACATCAGCAAAATAACACATCTTTTGTGTAAGAAGCTTTTGAGGACATCGAAAATTTTTCTTGATGTTCTTATCTTCATCACATACATGGATTTCAACTTCATTTCTAAAATATGATAGATACTAAGATAATCATTTTTTGGAAAACCATTATTTATTATAAATTACAAATCAGAAAATTAGAATAGTAACAGTTATATACATATGACATTATAGTATATTATTAATATAGTATATTATTAATAAATTAGTCATTATTAATATGTTATATTAGCACATTATAAATATACAAATATATAGTTTACATATTTCAAGATGTATTTGTATAGAATATATTTATATGAATATATTTATATATATTTTTATAGAAGATGTATTTGTTTATATGATCAATTTTTTTGTTTAATTTTAGTGAAATACATACTCTATTAATTTCTTATTGTTCTTATTTTTTTCCTTATCCTTTTCTTTAGAAGTTGAGGCTATTATTTTACTTTCAATTATATTATTCAATGAAGAACTCTTTTTAATATCCATAGCAACATTGGATTTCTTAATAATAGGCTGTGACAGTGTAGATTTTGGGAGCATGTATGGCAAAACAGAATCTAATAAGCCTTCATGCAAAATATCTCTGAGATTTTCCTTCATGATTTTTACTAAACCGTGTTCGGTTTCTTCTGAATGTTCCATAGATTGTGAGATCTTTTCTTGTTTATCATAGACTTGGTTTTCCGATGACTGATTTATTTCTTTAATGCTATCTTCTATCTTTAAATATTTATTAGAACCATTTCCTGTATTAGATTTGGATTCCTGAACAAAGTTATCTTTATTAGATATTTCACAATTAGTATTACAAGATGTCGCAGAAGACTGTAGACTCGTTATACTTTCCAATATACATGGATATGTTGCTTTATTGTTTACTGTTTGTAATAATAAATCTTGTATAGGATTATCACTTTGTTCTTGTATATGGACATTATAAGTGTTATTGATTATTTTATCATCTTTATGTGTTACTTGATCCAAATTGATCTTTGCTAATTCATGCCAGTCAATTTCACTATTCGCACTTAGTATTGTAGCCAAATCTTCGCAACTATCATTGACTTGATACGCAGTTTTCATGAATTCGAAAAATGCTCCAATCGTTAGCTTTGAATGTTTTTCTTCTCGAAGATTTCGTAATCTTTCAGCTAAGTTTATAAAATGTTTATTATTACAATTACATTTCCATAGTTCTCACATCATAATCATGATGCAGTTCAACCCATTTTACAGTACAAATATTAACCGACTTATTGCTGAGTTTTCTACTTATATACATTTATCAATATAGCTTAAAGTGTGGCAACAAAAATTGTGTTAAAACTGTATGGCATTAGATGAAGACCCAGAAATCAAAACACTTCAAAATAACTATGTGGCATCCAGTATCTAATTTTGGTGCAGTCTAGCATATCAGTGAGTCTACATATACCTTCATTAGTTGTTGATGCACATGATTTCAATACCGCATGTGCATTTAAAGTTACGTTATTAACTTTATGTGATTCCATAGTTTCAAGTAAAGAATAAATTTGCATTGCTGTTGTAAAGATTATTTTTATATTAACATGATAATATTTCACATTAACACACCGTATCTTGACGTTCGAATATATCATAAAAACATTTATGAAAACTGTTACAAGAATTTTATAAATTGTTTTATCGAAATAAATTATTGTAAGGAGTATAAGTTGTGAGTTGTTCAAATGATTATATCGTCAAATGTATGTTAAATACAAAAGTTGCATACAGCAGCTGTCAGCAACTGATGAATTGGAAATCGTTGATATGGTTTGATATGATCGATATGTATTATTCGTTTCTAATTGAGTGAGACTTGACAATAAGAGAGGGCACCACGTGGACAATGTAGTTAACCTAAAAGATTTCTGTCTATATACGCATATTGATTTTTATCGGAAATTCCAACATTCCAGGGCGACATTGCCTTTACTTGAAAAAAAAGATATATATATATTTGTGCAAAAAAGGATATATATGTATAGCCTTTTATATTATAATATTTTCTTTATCATCTCTCGCTTTTTTTTTCTTTTTCCTTTTTTCTTTTTTGAAATTGACAAGTTGAAAACATTGTGCTAGAAATATTAATTAAATCAAGAAGTTTATATAAATTGGATTATAAATTCTAATGCTTAATATTAACCAATCTATTTAATATAAATTTATTATATAATCTATATGAAACAAAAGAAATATATGGTAAGCACATTTAATAAAACATATGCGATAAATTATTGCAAATCTTTATTTTCATGTTCACAGATTTGATGTTTCTTATATTTTATTCTTATAACTACAGATTTAATGTTTTTATGTGTATTCTTACAGATCAAGAAACTTAAAAATTTTATTTTATTTTTCTATTTATTGTCGTAATATCTGACATTTAATACATACATATCTATTAAAAATGGTACAAGCAAGTGAAAACGATATCTTAGCAATAGGTAGAGTTTTAAATGATTCTACTAGACCTATGAAGGAAAGATTCCGTGCTTTATTTACCCTGAAGAATATCGGTGGTACAATGGCAATAGATCAGATTCATGCTTGTTTTAAAGATCAATCGGCATTATTAAAACATGAACTTGCATATTGCTTAGGACAAATGCGGGATCCTATAGCTATTAATATTTTAATCAATGTCCTGGAGGATGTATCACAGGAGCCAATGGTACGTCATGAAGCAGGTATGATAAGCAGTTTATTATATATAAATCCTTTTGTTATCTCATTTCTATATGATATAATAAAGATATAATATATATGATATAATATATATAATAATGATCTGTGATATAATGAAGATCTGTTTTGCTAACCAGGAGAAGCATTAGGTGCTATCGGTAAACCAAGTGTAATTCCATTGTTGGAAAAATACTGCAACGATCCTATAGCTGAAGTAGCAGAAACTTGTGAATTAGCTTTAAACCGATTGAAATGGTTAGAATTCAATAATACAGAGGTCTTACATAGAAATCCATATTCGACCATTGACCCTGCACCACCAGCAGAAATAACAGATGTTCCTATTCTAAGAGAAATTTTATTAGATGAAAATAAACCACTATTTGACAGATACAGGGCAATGTTCTCATTGAGAAATTTAGCCACTACAGATAGCATTCTTGCACTTATTGAAGGTAATTAAAATAAAAATGGTTAGTTTCACATACGGATGAATATGAAATAATAATGAAAATCATCATGAAATATGATATTAATGAAAAATTTATATATTTATATATTTCTGCATAAAGGTTTAAAAACTGGCAGTGCTTTATTCAAGCATGAAGTAGCATTTGTGCTAGGACAACTCCAAGACAAACTATCTGTATCAGGATTGCGAGCATCATTGGAGAACATAGAGGAAAATGAAATGGTTAGGCACGAATGTGCAGAGGCATTGGGATCCATTGCTACTCCCGAGTGCTATGAAATATTAAATAATTATCTCAATGACAGCGAAAGAGTTGTACGTGAAAGCTGTGCTGTTGCTCTGGATATGTGTGATTATGAGAACAGTACAGAATTTCAATACGCGGATACGTTAGCCAAACTTCCTGTCGTGTAATAGATGTTTTCAAGATATATATTCATATTATAATATGTCTTCTTTTATTTTGACCAAAAAAAGGGAAATATCAAAATATATATTCATGTTATAATATGTCTTCTTTTATTTTGACCAAAAAAAGAAAAATATCAATTATTCTCAAATATTATATATATATATATATATATATATATATATATATATATAATGTATCTATAAGTTTTTATGACTTTCTGATAGAAAATTAAAAAAATAATTATTACATTTTTTATTTTGATTATACATATTTTTCTGTTTCCTATAGACTTAATTTTACTCAGCAATATTTTATATATATTTAATTCTTCTTTAGTTTTCTTTTTAATTTGAATTGCAAATTTTTTTATAATTAATAATTCTTTCATAATGCGATATGATATGATAATATGGCGAATCGAATATAAAATAAATATTATTACTTTCTAAATATTACTTCGCCAAAGAAAACGGTAAAATAGACAAATTGAATCGTGACGATCCATGCGGGTGTACCGCTAATAGTAAATGAGTCTACTCCTTCGAGTGATAAAATTTGTGATACGAACCAGACATTTCAGGTGAAATTAATCAACTATCATATGCTGCTGTTTCTACATTTACCATAACATTTTTTTATTTGACATTTTTCCATCTCCTTTCATGGCATCTCATTTTCATGGCAAATTTGAAAATTGTCATCATTAAATTTCAAAATTGCATTTGCTTAACGGAACGATTACTCGCAGTCATTCCATTATTTATTATCCGCATATCATTTTCATAAATATTTCATTTCATTGATATATTTTATTCTATTACTGTAGATAAATTTATACCTTTTATTACTGTGGAGATAAATTTATACTTTTAGATAAATATTTCTTATTTATTAATTACATTTTATGTATATAACTTAAAATCATTTAGAAAAAATAAGAAGGAAGATGTTCTTAATTTTAGAAAAATTTGATTTAGATTGAATAATGAAATGATTAATCAACGTTCAAGTAAAGTAATACTGATGTATTGTAAATATTGAACAACTGGATACATATTTGTTAAACATTATAAATTACATTTTCATACGAATGTGAATATAAGATACTTCATTTATTTTTTTATATATAGACAAATATATGTTGCACGACGCAAAACAATTTTGCAATTAAAGCAATTTTCAGCTATAAATATCATAACGAAATATCGCTTTATATTGCATCAACTTCTTTCTATTAATTAACACATTTTTAGAATATTAATCGTACATCCATTGTTATAATTTATTAAAATCTATTCACTAATATATAATATGCATGAAAAAGTAAATTAAGATAGAAACTATTCACAAAAGCGACCGAAGATCTGGGCTTATTTTTCCGCTTATTTAATTTCTATCTTCAATTTGAAGATGGATTTGAGAATGAAAATTTATTTTTTGTACTACTTTGTTAAGATATTTATAATGTTATCAGTCCGTAATCATTTTGTAAAATATAAGACCATTCTCGTCCAAGTGGGGGATGAATGGGGTGGTCGATATTAACTGCGAAGCACCTTCCTCAGCAGAGAATGCGACGGTGACAGTCACATGCCGACCGCGGTCGTCTATACTCATTGTATAGTCTCATGCATCTTTGCTGTTCGTAAAGTAAGTTTTCGTCTATGAAAATTACGACAACGCACGAAATTTACAATAAGAATTGCAACGAAGATAATTGTAATTCTGCATTACTTTTTTTATAACATTTTTTTCTCTTTTCTTTTCATGACATCTTTTATTTTTTCAGTAGTATTTTTTTTAAATATTAATCTCGTACTTTTAATTCATTAGAAATTTCATTTATAGTTCTAAGTACTATATGAAATTTTCATTAAAATGTATAGAGATTCCATAATTCTCCATATGAAATTATAAAATTTCAAAAATTCTCTTATAATAAAGTTATAATTTTATAGTTATAAAATTTCATTGATATTATTGAACTGATCAATGATTTGAAACTTGATAAAATTCTTTTAGTTAAATATTGTTTTTAA
Source organism: Eciton burchellii (assembly GCA_020341155.1). NCBI lineage: Eukaryota > Metazoa > Arthropoda > Insecta > Hymenoptera > Formicidae > Eciton > Eciton burchellii. The sequence continues at coordinate 59,423 of JAHMML010000078.1, forward strand.
TAAAATATATTATTAAAATTTTTCTACAAATTTTAAGATTCGTTCTCTTTATACTTTTTCGCAATGCATTAAATATTTTTATGTAATTTTTTATGCAACATTTAAAATGATTTCTTGTCAATTATTAAAATCAAAAATTAAAAATAGAGAAATGTTGTTATATTATTGTTATATTATAATTACTTGTATTTATTATATTATAATATTATATTACACAATAATGTTAATAACATAATTATAATGTAACATAAATTTTGAGCGTAAATTTTCAAGATCTAGAAATGCCTTCGTAAACTGTTCTGAGTTTTTTTTAATTTAAATTTCTGGATTGAAATAATTAATAACAAAGAAATAATAATAAAATAATAAAAAAATGAAGAAGAAAATAATTGATTTGCAAATTGTCGGTATTTAATTAAAAAAGAATCAAGATTAACATTCAAATTATTCAAAGAAAGCCAAAAATATTTTAATTTTCTGAAATAGAACACATTCTAAAATAAAATACAGTTAACTTTTCTCAATTCATCGATGGTATGATAAATTATTTTTATTACGTTCACGTTAATGAAGCATGTTCTTTTGAAATTTAATTATTTTAAATTCATAAAAGAACGTGCTTCTCTCTCTTTCTCTCCATTGGTTTTCGATCTAGAGTATATATTCAAAGAAATATCGAATACGCACGTTCTTTTCCTTCAAGTTATGCAATCGCGTTTCGTGTGTACTACTTTTTTACGCAGGGTTCATGTCGTGAGAGATGTAATGATAAACCTCGCGACTTCCCTGTCGCAAGATTTTTACCGTCTTAAAAATATCCGTTTGCTCGTGCACATGGATAGCGTGATGTCGTTGCAGTATTTCGACTTTAAGATCGCTCAAACATTGCCATTTTCTGCTACCGTTCAGAGATGACAACTGGACATCTTACCTTTCCATAAAATGCGCGTAATTCCTAGTATATACTTCCGCGGCTATAAGTAGTCACGCTATGGACGCATGCGAAATATAAGACATCGAGCGTTTGATACGATACTTTAACCAGTTTTCTTTATTTATGAGACATTCGTTTATAAAATGCGCATTGACTCAAAAACTAATTGCCTGTCTACGTGCACGGCATCTGCTTAGGCCGTTGAAAGCGAGTTGTAACGTCGAATCGTATCATGGATCTTCGGATATGTCGCGAACCAAAACAAATCATTCATCCTGTATATTCCGGAAGAAATTATAGATTCGCAATAAATGAAAAATCATGAGATGCGTCGTGACATTCAAGAGAACTTGATATCGTGACATCGTACATGATATCAAGTAATATTAAAACAGGATATATGTTAAATCTAAGTTGCAGGTTTCTCGATTAGCTTTGTCATGTCATAATCCAATATTTCTGCAGACACGAGGCAGAAATAATATATTAGACTAAAGTGGCTTCAAGTGAATTAATAAATTTGCAATTTAATAACATTTAATAACATTACATTTCATGCGCTTTTTTTCTTTCTCTTTCTCTTTCTCTCTCAAATCTATCAGCTATCTAATAACTTTAGTACGTTGAATAAAACTGTACATTCGTTGCAATTTTTATTAAATGGAATATGAATGGTATGTTTTGGCATCATGTCAATATTAAATCGACATATTCTTATAGCAACATGCTCGATCTTTATAATTGCAATTAACTTTGTAAAAAAAATCAATCTATCATTTCTTTCTCGATATGTAGATATAAATATAAAAAACACGTTGCAATGCGAATCAACTTTATGCAATATATATCATAACTTTACTTTAGCGATTTTGCGAATGTCATCGAGTAGACCGATGAATAATCAGGGACCAGGTTCGCGATCATACAGGATCATAAAGAATGACCAGAGATTTCTAAGCGACGACATGTAGGGATATGTCCGGCTGCTTGCCCTTATCTATGACAGGATCGACAGATACGGGGCCGTTGCAGCCCCAGGAAGATCCAGCATCACTTCCTCCTGCCATCCGATCGCCATCAGCATTAGACCACAGACCAGTATCGGAAGATAATTCGCTAGCTCGGCGAGGCTACCATCATCGTCTTCAGTCGCGACGTAAGATGACATCCGGTCTGCCATCCGGACAAGCAATACAATTGACTCCTCTCTGGGAACACGTGGTATAGATTATTTTACATATCATTATATATTAATATGTGACAAAAGTATATTTTGTTTATTCTTACGTTGCCTTTTATTTTGCTTTATATCTCGTCTCTGTATGCATGTATATCTGCATATCTGTATGCTTTTATATGGATGATTATGTATGCATTTATACTTATTACTACCAATTATTGTAACGCGGCCATGTGCAATTTTTCATTGACTTTTTTTCCTATTGTATCATGATTGTTGTGATTGTTACACATTATAATGTTTATCTTTCTCTTTCATTTTTATCTGTTATTCTGATTCTGAGACATGCCTGATATATCTTTGAGCAGGTGCGTACGCGTAGGTTTCCATGCGAGGTCGATACACAGGCAACCTTTGTTGAGATTTCTGAGAGACTCCGAGATCCAGAATGGGAAGTACGCCAACACGCACTGCGAGTGCTGATGGACGTTTTGCCAACGTTAAATGCCGATGTCGTTGACAAGGTCATGCAACCAGTGGTGCCGGAACTAATCAATAATTTAGGACATCCTGCGCCGGCGGTTCGTAAGGGTGCCTTGGACACGCTACGAGTATATCTTGTCCATAGCCCTAATAAGGACAGCATAGTCAAAAATGTAATCTTACGCTTTCCCAAATTTCCATTAGCTTCTAATTATATCTAAATTTATAATTTTTGTTAATCTTGAAATTTGTTATTATTATATATTATTTTCTTAATTATTAAGAGAAAATTATTACTAAAATTTTGTTTTTATGGTTTTGATGATATTATTATAGCGACCATTTTTCTTTATAAATAAAATTTCCTATATATGATATCTTTGAATATTATATATCTAAATCGAAGTATGAATTTCTGAATTTCTTCAATGCATATTAATTTTTGCGAAGAATAACGAATAACGAAATATTATTTAAGATTATTCTTATTTATTATAGATCCTTCATGATGGCTTAAATCGTCCGGATGCTCACAATCCATTCCAGACGAATGTAACAACAGGTGTGATACTGAGCGCACCCTTATTGTTGTTTCCATCCTCTAACAGTCCCCCTCCGACAGCGCAAATTCTTAAAGATGCTACGATCGCTTTCGCATCTCGATTGGTTCAAGCACCTCATCAGGAAGCCGTTCTCAAGTCACTCATGAAGATTCGTGATATAGTCGGCGAGAAGGAATTCGGAAGTTATTTGGTGGATTATGACGACAAATTGAAAAAGAACATCGACGTTCTTTCTAAGATTTATAATATTAAACCAAAAAAGAAGCAAGGAAGAAATCGCACGCAGAATATTATGAAAGCTCAAGATGATACAAAGGAACCAATCTTTGATAAGTCTTGGGAAAGCGATAGTGATACTTCCGGCATTGTCGAGGAAGAGGATGAAGCCTCGAGTGTTGGCATTATACCACCAGCAAGAGTCGTTCTAGAAACCGAGATCAAATTCAATGAGAAGACGGCTATCACGATGACAATTTTGGAAGAGAAAGACGATGATGATAGCGAGAACGAGGACCGACCGAATGTCGAGATCAATGACGATATGAAGAGAGAAGCTCTCTCTAAGAATCTCTCATCTCCGGATAGACGAAAAACGCCTAGACGGGTTCATTTCGGCGGTGAAATAGTCAAGCTAAGAACTCCCGACAGTGACGAGACGGAATCGATCGAGATAATATCTAAAACGAGGATCCCATTGCCCGTATCGCCAGCTACTAAGATGCCGGAAGCGACTAGAAGACGGCCATCGTCGCAGCCCTGCAGTCCTCACACAGAGAAGCGAAGATCGAGGAGGGCTTCCAGATCAGCGTCCAGCAGTCCCAAGAGAGATATATATACGCACAACGCGCAGTTAAGTCCCAAAAAGAGCATCTTGACGAGAACTGGTGAGCTTCTTCTTGCTATGAATTCCGTGACGGAAGAAACGAAGAGCGCAAGAAATTCTACAAAAGAGAAAAGAAACGGCAAAGAAGCGATTTTAGAAAATGAGAATTTTTGCGTAACTAGTAGCCCGCAGGAAATCGACGAAGCATCAGAGAAAGAGAAGATTACGTTAGCTCAGGTTATTTCATCAGCGGACAAAGATGAGAAGTCGATAAAAAATAACGAAAACAATCAAGCTAGGTGTGAGACTGATGTGCCCAGATTGACTCAGGATAGAAATGCAGACATCTCAAAGAACGCGACGCAAATGGCGCAAGAAGTAGTGATACTTGAAAAAAATCAAGCAAACGTTGTCAATTTAAACAGAAGCGACGTTCTTGAAGGTTCCTCGAAGCGAGAGAGAAATTCTACGCTCATAAAATCAAGTCCGAAACGGAAAATGATTAAAGAGAGCAAAGACAGTTCCGAATTGAAAAGAGAATGCACGAATGATCAAAAATTGTCGGAAAGTGATTTTTCTCGTAAGCCTAAGACAAATGCTCACACAAATGATTTTCCATTCGGGTCGCCGGTGATGGATACAAACGGATGTGATTCACGAATAAATGATCTGATGGACAGTGATTTTGTTGATGACAACGAACAAGTCGTGCATACTTTTAATTTGATTACGAACGATCGTGCAGTGATCAGTGCGAAGTACGATGACTGTGATAGAGATAGTGATAGTGAGGGACAGAAAGGTAACAGTCAGCATGACGGAAAAAGCGCATCGGAGGGAAACGGAAGTGTTACGTGTAGCAGCAGCGAGGGCGAGAGTAAACCGCAAGAACCCAACTGGGAAGAATTGGGGTTGGTCGGTCAGGAAGTGTTGGACGACTTGCACAATAAGGTAGGGATAGTAAAAAGACAAATATCAAGTATGTAATGGTTTAATGAACGCACTTCGTCTAAATTCATTGTATATATGTGTTACAATTCATAATGTGTAATCAGATTAGTAAAACAGATTTAATATAATTACGCTCTTTATGGTGGAAAGGTTCCTTTTTGTTGTTCTATGTCGAAACATATCGAGTTTCATGTAACGTTTTGTGTTACAATCACGCAGAATTTTCGGATTTTATAATTAGCAAATTTTTAGAATTTTTTTTCGAATAATATCAAAAATTAATTATATTATATCGAACTAATAATATTAAAAAGAACATTTTTTATATCAATTTATTATGCTATTTATGAGATGTCAGTGATATTTTATTTATCTTTAATATTAAACAATATTTTTTAATAAATACTACTTTATTTTTATAATACAAGAAGATAATGGCGAAAATGCAATATGCCAGTTTAAAGAGGATATAATATTCGGATTCGATTTTCTTTTGTTTTTTCTCTAGCTCATTTTTCATTTCTTTATGCCGCTAAGAGATTCGTGCTTTTACAGATTTGCACAAGAACATTCGGAATTTTTGCCGCGTGACAGGGTACTGCCCTACTCAGGGTTTTCGATTCAAGTGGAGATTAACGTGTCCATTCGGACCCTTGACTTTAGGACAAACCATCCGTCCGATACATTAGGTATGGTGAGAAGTAGGTCGATCGATTTTCGTCGACAAAAGTTCCTCGCGTGACGTAACACGATTTAAGCTCCATCAATTATCAGGATTACGTGTGCGCCAAACGTATCTTTTTCTTTTTTAATTTCATTGCTCATACTTCAAACACCGATATGAGACATCGATGAAGAATGTTTAAAATAAATGGTATTTTGCATTTATCTTGTAAAATCGTATCTAAGAAATTTCTCCACTACAATTTTATATAAAATATTATTTTATATAAAATAATTATCATTACATTTGATTTACTTGATTAATCGATAGATGTAGCATATTCGTAATAAATATCGGGCGAATAATTAAAAAGTTCGAAATCCAGCTTGAGCTTCTTGTATAATTTCTGTACGGTTGCTTTGTTCAATTGACTAAAATATATTTTCGAAGCATTTACATAACCATTACTGTGCCTCCATCTAGATCTGATCTTGTCTTGTAATCCTAACTTGTTAATCACATACGCCTGATCTCGCCACATCGATTCTACCTGTAAAATGAATTAGATTCTCAGAATGCTGTATCTACTGTAATTAATCTCTCAGCTTTAATCAAACAAAATATGTGTCGAGAATAAGCCGTATAGCAAACAAATTTATATGGACAATCGTTCGATAAGACGCATGATATAAAAAAATTAAAAGATTAAGTGCAACGAGCAGTGATTGCAAATGTACGTTTCGGCCATCCATACCTTTGCGATGATATCATACTTGACGAGGCATGGCGTACAGAAGAGATAATATGGCATCCAATGATCGTCGCCGTAACTAGCGAGATCGATATCGATCACGTAATTAACAAATTCCCGAAAGGTCGGTTCCAGTCCGGCCGGTGGTGGGACATCTTCGCGCCGAATCACCTGATCCGAGCGCGGTTTCGCAGTAGAATCTTTTCCTAAAAGTTTATCGAGTTCGTTGCCAACTTCTGTCGAGTTTTCCTCTCTCTTTCCTCTTTTAATTAAATTAACATTGAATTCAACTCATCAGCTGAATCAAAATCTCAGGACAAAAGAACTTGTCTTCTGACTTACTGCGATATTTCCGAACAATCTTCGCCCCGTATTTCTGATAAAAGTGAAGCGTCCCGTGTTCCCGTCCGATCATGGAATTCTCCAGTTTATCGCGATAGGCACTTAGCAGCCTTTCGAACGGATGTCTCACGACCAACAGTTTCCTAGTCACATTTAGAAGTCGATCGGCTTCAGGATATTCGAATTCCGGCATGACTCTTCTGGCGATAGTTGATAATTGTTCTTTGCCGTTATTTAACGTCTTCTCGGACACGTTCATCAATAAGCAAAGATTATAAAGCCAAGTCGTAGTGGCAGCTTTGTATATGGGACAATACGATATGTTGTGTACTCTGCGCAAAGAATTTATGTTTTATTAGAATGCTCCAACGAATCGTTTATCAATCACTGATCTATGCGCGACTTTTGCAAACCTGTTCATGTAGAAAACAGTATATTGCGGTGCAGGTGGATGCTTGAACAACGGATCTTCTGCGAGTTTTCGATAGAAGCCTAGATTATGTTTTTTACATACTCTTTCAACGTTTAACAATCGCCGTGTGTTGTCCACCTCGGCCTCGATCTGAAATAAATCATTCAGAGAATTGTTCGATATTTCTTGAAGCAATATTTGTCATATGATATATTCAAGGTAACATTACGTATGTAACTCACCATTGATTGTCTGAAATCATCAGCAGTGGGAACAGGTTTATCCTTATCTCCGATGATAACGAGAGACAATCTCAGGGTCAAGAAAAGAATTCCGAGACAGACGATGATTTCAAATATCCGGAAAAGTGTATGTTTCTTCTGTCGCGACATGATGAACTCTTATTGATAAATTCGCTAGCATGTATCTCTGCAACTTATGTATTTTTTGCTGATAGTGATACAGCCGTTGAGGGAATTTTCTGAAGTCCACGGGACAAATATTCTCTCTATCTTCTATCAAGACACGAACTGACCGGTTTTATGCATCGGTACGGCAGTAATGGATCCAAAATGTCGTTAGCCCTGAGCAATCGTTGATACCACACGATAGCCATGAGAAAACATTGCCATATAAGCATAACATTAATTTTTTATGTCCCAGATATACCTCTACTGATCTACCGGTTTTCAACAGCTATAATGGATTATAATGCATTATGCATAACATGCATAATGGATTATATAATCTCCGCTTCTTTTAGTTTCGTAATATTTACATTTAATTAATGCGGAACATCGAAGATCATTTTTCTTATGTTTAATAACATTTTGATATTTATATTCTACAAAGATTTATGAATTTTGCATTCTGGCTTGTTCCTGTTTACGAAAACTAGCAGTAACGAGTAAATCCTGCCAGTATCATAACTGTAGCCACTCCTGAACTCTGAGTGGGAAACATCACAACTGAGAGAGTCTAGAGCGCTCTTTGCATACTAATTCTGTTATTTTAACAGTTCAAATAGTTCTCCATGGTTCAGCAGAGACTTGATGAGTAGATAATAGCTTCTTTAAACGAAGTCATGGCACAACTAATCACCGCGAAAGAATCAATCTCGAAGCTGATGCGGGCCGATTATCCTGAGATTTACAAATTGTATGACGAAGCATTTGTAACGCTGATGTATGTATACGATTAAACATCGTGGCAACGATCGCTACTATCTTATGTTCATTCAACGAGCAGCTTCAAGGTTGCTGTGCTAGACCTTCTTATGAATGCACATGCGACCTCGCCGAGAACGCGCGTTCTCTATGAGAAATCTAGCAAGCTGTAAACCGATACCTCGATCGATTTCCACGGGACGCCGGCGCAATCTCAGGAAAATGGAATATTCTCCTTTCTTTAAACTTCGACCTCTTGTAATGTTCTGCATAATTAATTTCTAATGTCGTTCTCTGGGTACGACTTTTAAAGCCGATCGCCTGAGCCAATTGCGAGCGAAGATTAAATTAGAAGTATAATTCGTGCTCCTCGATATGGTTTCTTAATTTTCTATGTTAAGTGTAAACAAATCTGCAAATAATTTCGTTACATATGTAAAATCGACGAAAAGTTTTTACATGAACAATATGAGCTACTAAGAGCGTGCAGAGAATCTCATTACGAGAATGATATAATACAGTATTTAAGAGGCATAGGAATACAGAAACTAAATATTTCAACTTCAATCAAATAAATGACTTTGATCTTCTAATCAAAGATTATCAGCAGAAATTTTGCAAATGGGAATGCTTCCAATGAAAATCTTTATCATAGAACGAAATGTTCTCCAGAACATTCTCTTCTAGCTGAACTGCTAGCTAGAATGTTTTACTGATATCTCAAGATTCTCTTCGATAAAAAGTGATCACTCTCTTTTCTTTTAACTGTAGATAGCTCAAAGAAGAAAATTTCAAAGTAATGCACAAGTCCAGAGTTGTACAAAGCATATTGAGTCACGTTGAGTAACATTGCGCGTACATGTTGCGCACAATGTTTACAGCACAGCAACTTGGAAAGTAGCTGCTTTCCGACTTGATTCATGAATGGGATACGATAAACAATGCCGTTGGCCGGCGGCATCCCGTCCGTCGAATTGTTTTTCCTTTTTTTTTTCTTTTTTTTTCTAAGTCTGACATGACGTCAGATTTACGCGCGCGAAACGATTCGGCTAAGGCGGTTGCGGCGATATCGGCGCCCATATGAATATTCTGCACCTAGAGAACAGGAGACTTCTCCCTCACGTATCGCAGTGGGATAGGTAGAAACCGCAAGAAAATAATTAGGCACGTGTTGCGTGCGACGTCGGTTCGGTCCAGGAAAGCGTCACTCCCGTGTATATGCAAATCAGTGGCAATTGTACCGCCGTTTATCGGTGCTCCAAGCGGTTGAGTGTAATTTCGAAACTGTTCTCTGATTCATCATAGCGCGAATAGCCATACCGGATGCGTCATCGTCACGTACTTGGAAACAATTCCAATCCCTCGGAGTCCTTCCGAGATGATTTGCCCGCTATCGAATTCGCACCGCGGTGTTACAGAGCAAAGACATGGAGAGTAATTTTGAAAGATAATAATCGCGAGCCTCGAAGCGGAAATGCCAAAAAATTCGAGGCTCATATCGATCTCGTTGTAGTTACAAAACCCGATAGAAATGCACGGGGAGGAATGCAGATGCCTCATCGCATTCGGTCTCGCCGCTCGACGATCAATAATGTCGACTTACGAATTTCCAGCGAATTAACATTACTTATATCCCGTAATAGGATTTCCCGTAAAAGTATTCTCTTCTTGATTTCGATCTCATTTATTCCTATTGGATTCCTAGGAGATCGAATGGAAAGCAGCCGCGTTCGAAGTGATAGAAATTTATACGCGGTTGCGGGCAAATCGCGCGCATGGTCAGCATAATGATGCTCTCTGCTGATTGGGCATTTAAATATTTGACTAGTTAATTCCAGGTAAATACAGGTGAATGCGACTTACTTTGTCACGCGTAACGTTAGAGAGATTTGCGTCACGCGAGACGAGCGCACGGCGTAACGGAATGTTACGAGAAAATGATTGATGAGACAAATCGAGCTTGTCGCGATAAATTTTTATTTTTCGAACATTTCGATTTGCATGATCTAATAAGATCTTCATGTACATCTTCACGAATTATCTGCGAATAATATTCTGAGTAAAACTCTTACTGATATACATATAAGAAATATGAAAGATAAGAGAGAAAATACATCATTGCTCTTATAGTATTCTCTTTTTCCCTCTCTTTCTCTCTCTTTCTCTTGCAGAATTAAAATAAAAAGATTACAATCTTCTTAATCAAAATAATGAAAAGAAATAATTTGATATTATATTGTACTGAATATTATATTAGATTGTACTGAAGAGAAGAGAGATTATTGCTATTACGACACGGCAGTCATATTTCTAGAGATCCCGATATCCTTTTATCATCCCTTGTCACCTTTCAGGATGATTGGCGGGCACGCGTGAGAGGCTTAGAGAGAGTAGCGTCAGCTTTGCGGACATCCTCGGCGCTGATCGCGATAGAGTCACGATTAGGATCGCTCTTGCATGCGGTGCTTGGCGGCGAAAGGAGCTGCCGGGTAGCTGCCGCCGGCTTGGCCGTGGCGAAGGTAAGCTCATAATTCCTCGTACTTTAAGATCGGTTCTTAAACGCGCCGAATTATCATTGTGGCCGATTTATCACCGAGAGATAATCGCCAATGGGGTGAATAACGCCCTTGTTATCATGCTTCACAATAAATGAGATAGAGTTTATCATTAAGCCAGACGATATAAAGGAAAACTATTAACGTATTCTTTTCTTTTTGCTGTATAAAAGAAATCGCTTTAAGAATGCTCTTGAATTTTCAAGATCTTGAGATTACCGTTTAGATTCATCGTAGAGCTTCTTGATTCGTTGGTTCCGCGAGATTGCTGAGAAAAATTTATACCACGGGAATCCGCATTAGACACGTTCGCTCAGGGTTACGTAGGGTTTAGATTCAAGTTGCAAGGACACTATTCTATATCACAAATTGCGTAAAAGGCACTTATGGCACATAACGAAGAAACAGAATACAACTTTTTTTTTATAATGTCAAAGGTTCGCGATATTATAGCGCCAATTGTCGTTCGAGTTGCTCTGGAATTGCGTGTATTCTTAGAACTTATCTTGTATCCCAGGTGGTCGTTGCCGGTGTTTCGGAAGATACATTGAGGAAGAAACTGCCTCAATTGGCTTGGGGTCTCGCGAGACAGGGTGGTTCAGCCGCGGCACAACTCGCTCGGATCGCGATGCTTAGGCTTAAACCTAGCTTGCTGTTAGAACAATTGTTGCAGACTCATTGTCTATGTGCTAGAAATGCCAAGGTAATTTCACTAGCAATATTTGATGCCGTTCCTTATCTCGAATACAGATATACTTATGGCTGGGAATATTGCTTTGCTGAGTAACTGATACCGGATTCCAGTTAATCTTCTAAGTTCGGGTTTTTTCGCAGACGAGAGAGAACGCGTTGCAGTTGCTGATCTTCTCGTTGGTAACATTTCCGAGCACGGAGTTTAATCTGGATATTATAGCTAGCCGAGTGGCGACAATGATTATAGATCAACGGCGCAGAGTACGTCAAGCCGCACTCGATACGTTGGCTGTTTTAGGACAAATCTACGACCCTGAGGTATTACGCGAATGAGAAAGATCGTGATGCCTCGATAATATCATCGAACGAATAACTTAACTTTGTATCAAAAAATTCTTCTGAAATTCTTTTAAAATTTATATCTTTAAGGAAATAATTTATATATTTTTTGATGTATAAATATCCATTCTTTGTCATTTCTTCGGTAGTCTATTTTGTTTACATTTTTATTTAAAATTGTTAATAGTTTTGATAAGTTAGTTTGATAAGTTAGTTAATAGTTTTAGTTTAGATTATTTTCTTATACGATACTGCAATATCACATTGATAGTCTTCATATGAAACTTACTTTAATAACATCAAGAAAGGCTTTTTACAGTTTACATTTTAATATTTAGTTTTATTATTAATTTTATCAGTTGATTCACCAAATTTCATTTTGGAATCTTACGAATACGAGTTTTAAAAGTAAATTCATATGATAGTACGATTAATATTCGCAGGAAGTGTTAGAGGCGGGTAAACGAGCTAGCGAGGGATATGTGAATGCCGAAGTGATGGTAGCTGCTATCAGAGCACGATTGGCCAGAAAGTCATTGCCACTGGTGTCGGCTGATGGTCTTGTTGTGTATGGTTTACAAATTTCACCGACCGTTCAGATCGCTACTGGTAATAACAATCAGCAAGAAGCAAGCAAGTTATAATAATGCACTTTTGCAGATAAAATCTCTTTATATAATGAAGCAAAGTATAATAATTTCTAATATATTATAATCTTGTTATTACATCTTGAAACAGAGATTTTCTTACATTCAAAATTGTATTGTATTACGATGGAAGTTATGATAAAATCTCTGCTTTATTATACATTATAAAGAAATATATAAAATATATATATATAAATATATATTATATATTATAAAAAACATTTCGTAACAAAACTAAAAGATACATGAGATCTAATTATTTATTTTGAAATTTGTCAGCGTGTCGTTTATTAATTTGGTTTCTTATACCTTCAAATAATACTATTACATAACTACGTAGATAGAAGATCTACTTACAAATTTTTAATGAAAGTTCAAAAACAGTCTTCTATCTGGCCATGCTCTTGCATGACGTTTTACTGTGAAACTTTGATTACATGGTTATCTGTACATACATCGCGAGATTCATTCTCTTTAATTATGTTGTCCCTATGTTCCCTTTCTTCGAAGCATAAATATATGTCTGTTTCATTTTAAATGCGGAATATGTAAAGAAATGGGTAACTGAAAAGGCTAAAATTCTCAGTTATTGTAAATTAAGTTATTATAAATAAGAATACATTTACTCTTAATTTTTTAAAAGTAAAAAATTTTTAAAAGTAAAAAAAGTTTCTCTCATAGGTCCCGATGTTGATTGGATCGTGGCAGGAAGCGGCTCAGTTTCACCTGGTACTGGTCGTACTAGAGGACAAATTATTGCTACATCAAGATCAGCGCATGGAAGAGCATCTCGGTAAATAGTTTGAAAATTATACGCGGACAACAGTAAAGATATTCCGTTTATCTGAAATATCATGCTATTCGTTTTAGAAATGAGAACATGAATAATTATGAGAATCCTTGGGTAGAAAGACCAAATTTTGTTGCGCTCGGTGTTAATTTGCAGTCCAAAACTGAACAATCGACGGCTTGGCAGATATTACCCTCGCAAACTAATGTAAGAGATGGATCATATTTTATTCGCTTTTTATTTTTCAGAAGTATCTTCGCAAGTGATATTTTTGCAAGTGATTATTTTCCAAAGTCCAGGAAGATATTAATAATTATAAAATATAATACTAAATTAATTTTTTATATGTTCTTTTTATATATTATTTATATATTATTTTATATTCATATATTATTTTTTATATTTTATATATTGTATTTTATATTTTATATATTATATTTTATATTTTATATTTTATATTTTATATTTTATATTTTATATTTTATATATTTATATTTATATATATTTATATTTATATATTTATATATTTATATTTATATATATGGATGCTTGTAAAAATCAAGTCAATAAAGTAATAAATAATTTGTAAATACACGCACGCACACATAATATACACAGCATTTCATAATATCAACATACACGGTAATGAGTTTTACCTTCGGAAGAAAAAATCTAAAATTTATGTATTATTAATGGTATCTATCATTAACAGTGATTATGTAAAACGCTATTAATTTCTCATCAACTATGGTACTATCTTACCTTACCTTACGATATTAGCTTTATGATGTTATTATTTTGATGCTATCATTTATCAGTTATTCATCAAGGTATGAATTTTTTGCAATGCAAATACAGAAACATTAAATATCCGAAAGAGTAAGAAGAGAAAGGTGATATATTTCTTCTTGAGTTTTACTTTGCATATCTCTGCGCGACGCTTCGTAATTACTCCTCTAGTATGAATTAAGTAAGGAGCATTAAACACGGAAGGTATCATCCTTCGCATAATTTAATAATAATTTCTTCACATAATTTGCATTTGCATTTTATTTTATATCGTTACTAGCATTAGCATATATTGTTGAATTTTATAGGATCATTGATTAGGATAAGAAAAAAATGAAGTGTTGTTAACATTATTTAAAATCTAATAATAATCTAATAAAATATATGTATATATATATATATATATGTGTGTGTGTATATTTTATGTATATTATGTATATTTTGTATTATGTCATGATATTTATGATTCGTTGCGTCATACAGAGTTCACTTGTTTTTCAATCAAACTCGATGATATGCACATTGCAATATAAAATACTTTTGGAATAATAGGTTACTTCTCCATCCTTCTAATCGTCTATACACTGTTTTCACATATAAGTTCATAACGTTGAAAATAAAATTTTGTGAAACGAAATTGTGTACTGTCTCGAATGTCATTGTTATTAAAAATATTGAAAAAGTATTTTGCAATTTATGCAAATTTGCTATCATATTTAAATGGATATTTCCTTTTGTGTGTGTTACAGGATGACAATGAGAATGAGATAAATAGAGACCTGAATGAACGAAATGCAAACGCAGGTAATAAGTTCCTCCTGCTTTTTGAATTTTCGCTTGACAATCGACGATTGTCGATGATCCAATCGAGCGTGATCCATCGAAGATGGATATTATAGAAAAATATATCATAATTTTTCAGGAGCTTCAAATGTTAATCTAAGATTCGAGGAACAACTGCGATCATCTTACACGCTATCAAATCAATCGTATGACATTATTGGAACGGACGTTAAGAATTACAAAGAGAACTCTGGCAATAATCTCGAACAGAAAACTCGAAATCGTAAAGACATTAAAGGAAAGACTAAAGAAAAGGCAAGTCACAAAACAATAGTCGCGAATAATTTTGTTCGTCTGATGATTTATTCATGAGATTACACGCTGCGCAATATTATTGTTAACGAGATGCGTACTTCCTTGCGAGATTATTATTATTACCAATGCGAGAAAATATATGTTTACAGGAGAACGCTGCTGCCAGAGGAGAATCCAAAATTCCGATATTATCAACACGCGAGCGTATCAAAAAAGCAATAGTAATACAAAATCGCGAACAATCCATCAATCCGGAATATATTGATTCCAATTTGCAAAGAAGACAGACAAAGGATGCGTTAGACAATAACAAAAATCGAATAAATCCGCAACAGGAGAATATTGGGTGAGCATTGGCGATGCTGGTGTTATGAAGAGATGTGATTTGTTTAATTAATGCCATTGCATTGGCTATGTATGTAGGTCATACGCTATATATCAACGACGAAAGCGCTTTCAGCAGGAACAAAATCAGCTGTTTGCAAATCAGACATTTGATTCGCATTACGGCAGCTATCATTCATCCTCTCACGCTCAAGTTCTGGGAAATAGAGAATACGCTGTAAGATCTTTATGCTTCGTTCAATACGTAAGAAAATTTATTTTGATAAAAACTTGAGAAGATTATGATAACAAGCTGTTTCTCTTCTCTAACAGTTTTTCTGTTCTCGATATTATTGAGATATTTTCATACGTTAGATCAGTTGAATTATGTTTCAACAAACGAGATATTAAAATCATAATAAACAACGAATGCGTTACATGATCGATGACAGAATTCGGGGAATGAAGATTTCTCGGAGATTTTCTAGATTTAAATGTCGTAACTTTATCGAAAATTTTGATCGATATGATTGCGCAAAATTCAAAATCTACTTCAAAATATTGCATCTACGCGTATCTTCGGTTTAAACAGATCTCAGTCCCTCAATTTTGTTATTGCGTGTGTGTACATTACTAAATCCAAATATTATATATTTATATTCTACGAGTCTGAGCTTGTACAGATGACATCGCAAGCTGCGGTGATGTTACAAGTCTGGTAACTTCGTAGGGTGTTCCAGAAAACAGAGAAACAATTTTTTCGGATGATAATTTACATAATTACGGCAGATTCGTGGATACCAATAAATTCACGAATAAAAACGAGAGCTCGGATAGTGCGAAGGGGCATCAACGATCATTATTGAAAAACATGCAGCAGCAAACACTTGTTGAAACGTGAGTTTCGAATTGAAGTATTAAACTAAAGTATTAAACTAAAGTATTAAACATCATTTCATAAGAAGTTTTTTATTATCGATTTTTATGAAGCATTTTTTTGTCGGATCGCGTAATTACAGATACAGCACCGTTTATGAGCAGCAAGGAAAACTTACGGATATAAATGCATATCGATCGCAAGTTGTTTTAGATAACGAGAGGCACGTGATATATCGAGTGAGTAAATTATCGCTGTCTTTTTTCTTATTATTAAAATCTCTATTACCACATCTTAACTGCTAAAACGGACATTTAAATATTAATTACGCGTAAGAAACGAAGCCTCTCAAATTTTTTATTTCTACTCGAGGTTCAGGCTTCTAGATTCTGAGTTCATATTGTGATTTATTTACGAGCATTAATATTCGTGCGTGTCATGTTACAGTCTAAGGACCGCAAAACGAAAGATGGGAGCAAGCTGACGGAGCAAAGAGCTGAAATGAATTTAGTTTCGTCGGATCTGCAAGAAGACGATCGTCCCTTTTCAGAGAATTTTGCCGATCCTTATCGCAGAAGATTACGATCACTATCTCCATCGCAACTTCATCGGTCCAAACAATTCGTTCAGCTAACCACTAACAAGTTTCATGCCACATCGATGTACGATATGTGAGTCTTTCTTTCTTCCTTAAAATTTACATATCCCAGAATAAAATCGCTTCTGCTCACGCTGTCGTAAACTGGCCGAAATTTTTTCCTTCGTACGAAAGCGATTCCAAATGAAATCGACTTTGTCCTGAAATAACTGCGAGCTGCTATCGATCGCGTGAAATGATATGCATAAGCTCTCAAGTATCAATATACACACATACGCGTACATGTAAATTTATTAAAAGCGAAAGCCAAATGGTTAAACAAATCGACGATTTGCAGTTTCATAGTTTATGATAATCTTCTAATTTATTTCTTATACAAATACAAGTTTTTATTTTAAATAAGCAGAATATTCAGCAGGTGGCGTTATTTGCTTATTAATATAAAATGCTTATTAATATAATTAATTAATTAATTGCTTATTTTATTGCATAAAACTGTGTTATGTACAGGCTTATTATAACGATTAAAGGTGATTTCATATGATAGGTATCCGGCCTTATATTTCGTTTTAATCTTGTCGTGCACATACTCTATGTAATACAGTATAGTAAGTTTCAAATTGTTGATAACAGCAACAGTTTGGAATTTCTGGCTAATTCTCGGCAAGAATCTGTCTTCGCATGCCGGCGATGGGAAAGAGCCGATAAACGCACTTTAAATTTATAGAATTTATAACGGCTTGTACCATTCTCCAATCGAGATCGCAATGCGGCTTAATATTTAACACGACGAAGCACACGCCAGTATAAACCTTTATGCGTTAAATATGTATCGCGAACGAACAATCTTGACCGTTCAAACTAGCGATCGATAAAATTAAAAAAATTATGTGCCGCTGCGCGCGAAGAAACGAAACGCGCGTGCGGCACGACAGAAAGGCCTCGAGTTTTCGTGCAGAAATTGCGCGACTCTAGAAACTCGCATTGTCCGTAGAGCGGTATTAATAAGTGAGTGTTACAACATGCGGGACTATTGTAGATCATTGAAGTGTTATCGTTCGTTCCTCCTCGCCGCGTATGTACATTTACGCGTTTAAGTTGGCGCGAGTTAGCTATTCAATCATTTATTTTTGTACTTGCACGTTTTAAGATATTCGCTATAGATCTTCCGTTAAATTTTTTGTCGTCTCGATTTAATCCCGAATTAAATTCTCAATATATTTAAATTCTGATATGGCAGTTTCTCAGAGGAAAATTTCTCGCAACATGATTCATGGAGCATCGAAATGCCGTTTCGCGAAACATTATATGACGCGAAACAATGAGACGATCGGGAATTTTGCTTTGGTGTATTCTGGCAATTAGAATCGATTTCCATCGAAAGAAAGCTTTTATTATGACTATAATGATTTCGCTTTTCTTAGAGCACAATAGAACTAAATAAATCAATAAATATGTTCCGATATCTCCCACTTCAAAACGAGTTCTGAAGTTCTGAAGAAAGATCGAAGATAAATTTTAAGACAAAATAGTACAGAAGAAAAGCGAAGAAATGCGGTCAATATCTGTATCAACCTCCTTTAACCGCGTTTCACTCGGATCGCATGACTCGCAATCCTTCTTTCGTGACAAGAGAGGAAAGAGGTGTGAGTTATGGGTCAGCCTGGCTTACAGTCTCGTAAGATGAATTTGGAAGAACGAGGAATCGTCGAAACAAGGGAAATTTTTCATACGTAACGAAATTAAGAGAAGACATTCTTATTGTATTATTTAACAACTCGAGTAGTTGTTAAACTGGGCATTCGATTGTTAAACGACTAATCGTATTACGAATGGTTACGCTGATAAAATTTTCATCAGAAACGTAGTTTACGTAATCGGTGCCTTTTTCATCTCTCTTTATGATTCATGAATTATTCTATTTCAATTATTAAGGCTAATGTTATCTTTAAATTATCAAACTTGCACATGATTCGATTAGTCTATACGTTTTAAAAAAGACACGTGCCTCTTTCTCTCTCTCTTCTCTTGCGTCCATGCTCTTCACTTTTAGTTAAAGAAAAAAGCAGAACTACCGAGTAGCCAAGGGGAGAGCGAAAGGAGGAACGGACACGATGCGGAGGCGACGAGGGGTGGCGACTGCGGTGGCGGCGGTCAGCGTCGGGACGCTCGCTGTCCTCGCTGCTAGTTCTGCGTCCGTCGTCGATTGTCGCGAACGCGTGTCCACTGCATGCATCCACGCAATTATGTGTTCTCATTGCGTTCTCATTGTGTTCTCAGCTGCGTTCGCTACTGCCCGTTCCTTGCGAGAGATGCGCGGCGCGAGGATGCACGCGCAGAATTTCTATGTCCGCTCGCGTAATATCGCTCAATGATGACGTACATATGCGAGTGTCATCAACCTCTGTCATTTGAATCGAATGATAGTGATGCAAGACGCGAGGTATATGCATATATATATATGTGTATGTATATATATATATATATATATATATATATATATATATACACGTGTCATCGTGAGTGCATGGCGCGTATACGCGACAGACGTGAATTTGCGGAGCACGTTTACATTATACAAGATTCGCCTTTGAAAAGTTGCCGCAGGGCATCGATGAGCATCGTAATCTTAGATCGGATCGCTATTAGTCTGACGAGAGTTTGATGAGGATTTGCACGCGACAGAGTCGTTGAATAATCGCGGATCGATCGAATCGTGAAAGCGTCGATAACTGTTTAAGTCCAGTTTCTGAAATGGAAGTATAAGCTGCGAGGCATAAGGGCATAAAAATAAAGAAAATCGATCAGGAATGAAATATAGATAGAGGCAAATGTAACGTTAATGGATGAATGAAAAGAATGTAAAATCGGATGTAAAATAAGGATGAAAGCGGGTTTGCGGGAAACAACACGCGGACGCGAGCGATGAAACAGAAACTCGCGTCACTAGTTCGAAGAACTTCGGAATACAAATATGTTCGTTGGACATCTGATCGATAAATAATCTTATAGTTTGATCTAACGCTAGTCTTCGCGTCCTGCGGCTTGTATTTTAACGCAATCGCGACTCCGTACGTTTTATAAAGCTCAAAGCGGTCGAGCGGTAACGGTTTGCCAATGCTCGAAACTCTCATTAGTATCGATTAGTATTTTAGTATTGATGATTAGCATTGACTTTCCGGAACTTCTGCGTTTGTTTTCTAATCATTTCAACAACTTCGGAAGGTCGAGATATGTCCATCACGTAGCAGCATTTGACTTTCTCTGTGATCGAGGCATCATTTTTTATAAACATAATATTATTACATGTATAACGTGGATTATTATAAAGTCAGATAGGAAAGAGAAGTCATCCAAGAATCGGAAAACAAGATAAGACATTAACAATATTGTATAATTTTATCACGAAATTCGCGAACGATTATCGAACTGCATTAAGCGAGTATGAATATTTGTCATAAGCTAGAACAATAACTCAAGATTAAATCTTGCTAAATATGATACCGCGCTCATCATATACGGGGATCGGTTTGTTGTTGGGACACGTTTCACGGTCATGCCTGAAAACTCTTCAGCGGAAACGGTGAAGAAGCCATTGGCGACGATGATCTTCAAATCCTGCACGTGGCCAAGCGAAGTGAAGGACGAAAATGGAACAGCCATCACCGGAACAGCGGCGGTTGCAAACAAAACCGCCGACCGCAAAATCGCGGACGTCCTTCTTCGCTGCTGTCCGTGCATTTTCCGGTGCAGAAAGTCAGTCGGTATCGACCGCGATAAAGGGGATGAGGACGAGAAGGCATCCATTTCGACCATCATCACTACGGCGACGCCGGTCATCGCCTTTAGGTTGAATCGGAACAGTGACACGGTGTACGTTGTTCATTGATTATCATTGGACTATTGTGGACCATTCGATTCCTCAATAATTCTTCTCGGAGCAAAAAAAATAATGTTACATGTTACTCTTTTAAAAATGCAGAAGTAATGATCAGAATGAAAGTAATCGAGAACTGAGGGGTGATAAGAGGGGAATAGGGAAAGGATAGAAAAGACGACATCACGAGATTTTTTCTTTTCTTTTCAAGAAAAGATTGACTCGATATCGATTGAACAATCCGATAAGATCGGATTAAGTAATAACTCAAGGACGATGTAGCTATTATCCAAATTAGTTATTGCACGTGTAGATTTACAAGTATAAGAACACGTGTTAGCCTTATCCTCATAGCTATAATACTCAGGCTGTTTTATTCATCGCTGAAGCTGATTCGTGACGCGAATCAATATACACGTGATATTAGCAGAAGCTAAAGCTCGCCTGCGAATACTGTTCTAGCGTACGCGATGTATGATTATTAAAACGTCAATGTGGAATTGCTATTCAGTTATATTTGTATTTTGAACTTGGGATTCCTGTGCATTTATCCTATGCGTTTATTTCTTACAGTGATAAAGCGTCGTTGGTGAAGAGCGAAGAGGAGTACAACACGCGGAACAAACGCCATTTCTCGTTCGAGAAGAATTATCATAAGCAAAATTCGAATAATGAGGAATTCCGGTATCAAGGTACGGTATTAATCCTTCGTGAAAGTCATCACGTACCAATAGATTCAATCCATTTCCTATTTCACTTCTTAATCACAACTGTCTCGTTTAACTCGCAATAAAAAACATTCAATATTTGTTGACTCGGTTTTCGATGCTTGATTAACAAGTATGATCTTTGGATCGATTGTATTGCCTGAAGTTGTGCCTTCGAACCGGCTGTCCGTTCTACCGAAAGTATTAAGAATCAAATCTTACTGTCACTCGACAGTAAGATATGCTGAACAATATAACGTGGCACTGAATAAACGAAGCTTTCGGTCTGCGTGCGGGCAAGAATGCAGCGAAATAGAACGAGAGGTTCTTCACCTCGTCGTGCATGCATATAGCATGCTTAGACTTTGGTAGCACTGTGATCAATATTTCGCTGGTCAAGTCTAAGCTACGATCGAATCGACTCGCGCCGTATCGTACGAAAAGTCAGATCGATAATATGCCCGTTTTTCGGACACTACGCCTTGATAATCAAATCTTTATCGAGATTAACATTCACGAAAGAACGGTGCGTCCGGCGAGACGATTCTCGTGCACTGAGAATGAAGAACTCTATCTCCCGAGAAAAATTTTTTGGCATTAGAAAGAGAGAGAGATGAGGCACGAAGATTACGATAGGTATGTGCGTTCTGAAATATTTTTGAACCCAATTCTCAGAGTTTCTGCGTTCCTTCTCAGTCGGCAGACGCGCACGCGAACGTTCCAGAAGCGCGAGCAGCTCGTCCTCAGACATTTCAAAGAGCGATCAACAAGACACAGAGAATCAAGACACGGCGTCGCAGAATTATCACGACAATAACAATAGCGGATCTTCGACTTCGCGGAGCCAAGATGTCGACGATCCCGCGTTCGATGTTATCATGCAACAAGCGACCAATCGTCAAAACATACGCGACGACGTCGACTCCTTTTTCGTAAGATATATCTTTTGTATAATAGTATCCTTAAATATTTGAATAATTTTTTAAATGATTCTGAATATCGTTGGATACTAACAAGATGGACTATTCGATTGAAATGACAAACGCACCGACCGCGAAGGAAATTGCGGAAGAATGGAGCGAAGATAACATGAAATCGACGGCTCGAATTGGATCGATTTCAAGGCATTCGAATCACGAAGAATTAATCACCATCGATGAAAATTGCAACAGAGACAGAATCAACAGTTCCGGCGTGCCTGAACAACCAAAGGACAATGGATTGAACGCAACGAGAAAATCTATCGTGTCTGTAATTTCGAATGAACGGTCTTCTTCTTACGAAGATTCAAAAACATTCAAGGAATCATTGCAAACGAAAGTTGGCAGTCCCAAAAAACTGGAATCATTATATCAATCGCCGAGTCATGCTCACCATTCATCGATATCCAATTTGTCATCTAAGAAGACCTCTTGCTGCAGTTCGCGCGATTTAGTTAGTAGATGATAAAAACATAAAAGGCTAATTTTATATTGATTTATTTCTTTTCATCACGAATAATGATAATTGTATGGAAGTTAAAATTTAATTAAAATTTTTGTGTCATATTTCATGAATATATTAATGATAATTTTTTATATACATTTTTTATACTTATTATGTATATATTTATACGTATTCTATTCTTTTATCATCTTAATTATTTCATCTTTCGTGTATCAGGAAGGTGATATCAGAGATTCTAGCGAAGAAAGGATAGTTGCTTCCATAGTACTCAACGAGGATACTTCCATTCAATCATTGGATGCTGTTAATCATTCTCCCATAGACATCGGCATAACTGATGATTCACCAGCGATTATCATCGCATCGAGACCTCATTCTCACGAAACAGTCAAGTACATCGAAGATTCGAGAAACGAAAACACTAATTCGCATAATAAAATTAATATTCACGAGGTAGATATCTAGGAAATACATATATAATCACAAAATGATTTGTTAAGAAATGTGAATCAGAATGTTAAATTCTAAATAAACACAATTTTAGTCCACGGAGGAAGAGTCTAGTGCGAATGATACCTTGGAGGAAAGGCAAAGTAAGGATAGCGCGAGCGAAACAAACACGGAACCAGGAATATTGAAGATCGAGGTACTCGACAACAAAACGATGTATTCTTTCTAGATATGATGAAATTTTATTTAAATTTTTACAAATTTTATTTCAAAGTTTGTATTACGATAAGTTTGAGAAAGAGGAATTGTTACTAATGTAACATGCATATAGTAATATATATAATAACTAATATATGTAATATAAATAATAATATAATCATAAATATATAATACAAATATATAGAATATATATATATATATATATATATATATATATACACATGTATCGAGAATTTTTTTTCATAGTCTCAATCCACGGAAATCATCGAAGTACGCAAGGGAACTCTCTCGAAAGTGCCGTCACGTGGTATCGGTAAATGTCGATCGGTAAATCCCAATCCCAAGAAAATTATGGACAAACCCTTGGAAAAATCCAATCGAATGGTACAGCAGTGCTTTGTGCAGCTTGAAAATAAAGATTGGTAAGTAAACAAAGATTGGCTTATAACGTATCGATATTATTTTCTCTTTTTATATGCCTAGTTATTATAGATTATTATACAATCCGCATCTTATGTCATTTAATGGAACAAGAATTGATACAAATATATCTGAATTTTCTGCTACATTTTAGGGAAATCACGATAAAAGGTTTAAAAGCGCTGTCTCAGATTTCGAAGCAGCATCCGGAGTATCTGGATACTTGTGCAACTGGAATGATAGGAAGATTACTCGGACGACACATAAAGAATCTCCGTTCGCAAGTTGCGCGAGCTGCGTGCCTTGCTGCCAGTGACATTTTTAGTTCTCAGATTCGAGGCATTGATCAGGTATATTACAAACACAAGACGATTAAATAATAGACAGAGTTTCACGTAAATGCATCGTCATAATATTTTTGTAATATTTTTCGTAATTATTTTTATTTGATACATATACAGTTCTTCTAAACGGTTCTTCTGTTTATTCTCTTCGATAGGATTTAGATGACATAGCTGGACCTCTGCTACACAGAACGGCTGATACGAATCGATTTCTTCGAACGGATAGCAACGCAGCTTTGGATCAAATGATTCAACATCTGCCTCCTCATAAAACCATCTATGTCATCATACTTCGAGGGGCAAGGTAAGTTCGAGAAGTTCAAAGTTGGTAGAAAAAAAATATATTTATATTATTTATGCCGCGATTATTCTCTAATTCTTCCGTTACAGTCATCAAAACGCTATTGTTCGCGCAGCAACCGCTCGATTATTGTCAGATATCGTCGATCGCATTGGGCCTGATCATGTTATGATTTTACCGCGTGACGTGAAGGACAAACTATTAAATACAGGAGCGAAATTGTTAATGGATGGAAACTTAGACGCGAGGTAAAAAAATTTATCGTCTTTGTTATTTTTACACTTACTGACATTGAACAAATCCGAGCTTAACGATGACTTTAAATATTTAGAAATCACACGAAGAGATTGTTCCGGCGATTAACAGGCTACGAGGGATTCCGGAGAGCTCTAACGGATGCGGTACCTGAAACAACGTTAAGGCACATCGACAAAACCATGAAGACTCTATAATCAACTTTTCGGCCGATCAAGTCCGCATAATATAATTTAGTCGTTTGCCGTTGTCTTGTCGCTGCACTATTCCAAAAGACTGCTTTATCGCGAACATCATTTACAACGATCCGTTAGAAGCTAATTTACGACATAGGAACTTTTTACAGCGTATATTAAAATTGCATTGACAGACAGTTGATAAACAACTTCTCCGTTGCACATTTTCCCTCTGAAAATTAAATGAAACGATTTTAGTGATTATATAATAAGCGAAAAAGGATTGGAGAAGAGGTGCTCATGACTCTGATCTTATTTTTCATCGATGAATTGTGCCGCGCGATAAAGTTTTGATACTTGTAACTTTAATATATACTCATATATAATAATTTTTTATACGATTGTATAAATCGATGCACTTTGATATGAGTGCATTTGGAAAAATGTAATGCCCTCATGTTGGCCATTGTAAATTCTATTGTCTTTAGTTTAGTCGATCGAAATACTTTAATCGACATAAATTATTGATGTCATTATGCTTTCAGAAAAAGAAAAAGATATTATATACCGTTATCTTCACCAACTCTACATTAACGAGTTGCAGGAAGAAAAAAAATACAAAAAAGGTTTTTCGCAAAGAAAAGAATTCATTGCTGATGCAATGAATTTATTTTGGAATCGACGATACTTTGTGAAAGTTTAGTTTTGTTAGTTCGATATATGTTATTTGTCGCTTAGTTCCTCAGGAATATTGATCTAAAAATTCTGGCGGAATAAATATCAAGCGCAAAAACTGTAGAATTTGTTCATGTAAGAGATTGTTATAATTATTTAAATTCTCATGTTTAAACCGTCCTTTTTAGGAAGAATTGTATATCGGAGAATAACAAATATTTATATAAAATATATAATAAATATATATAATGAAATAATAATTTATATGCATACATATATCATCATATGAAGATAATTGCTTCTATATTACTGAACGCGCGCGCGCGCGCGCACRCRCACACACACACACACACACACACACACACACACACACAATTGATAAATAAAATTAATGTTGTTTATTATATCACTGGTCTTTTCATTTCAGCAATAACTCGACATAATTTATTCAGTACATAAAATTATAATCCAAAAGTTGATTGGATGGATTTAAAAAATCTTCGCGTCTAATGTAAATAAAATATTTCTCATAATTGAAATTTAAAATATGCTCATATTCAAATTTTAAGGAACACTTGAAAGTAAATAAATCAAATTATAATGTTTTTAATCGTTGTCAAAACAAGAAACAAAGAGCACAAAGATTATTTTATCAAGTTTAGAGAAAAATATTAATATATTGAACTTTTTAACTTTATATTTATGAATAGCGATAAACAAATAGAAATATGTTACCCACGAAACAATCTTCAGTTCAAGATGCGCAGATCAAAAGCAGCATTAAAATAATTATAGAGAGCATTGAAAATATCGTAAGTCTTGTTTGAATAACAGAATTGTTATTTTAAATTGGTCAGAAAACTTATTTTTATTAAATAGATCACGAAAGAAAATATTGCCATAACATTTACCGTGACACATAATGATATGGTACTCGGAGAAAGTACTCCCTTAATTATCGAAGGCAGTTGCAAAGAACAAACGTATAATGTCAATTTTACTACTGAACTTCCATTCATAATCGACGACTATAGCCAAATAAGAATAATCGTATCAACACCAATTCTAAGTAAAACGTCTCTTTCTATATTTTAATGTATTTACATGCATATCAACAAATTTAATAAGCAAAATATTAGCAAATTCGAACCTTGGTTGATGCAATTTTTGAAGCGTGATACGATGAAGAATAAATATTAAGATATCAGATCGATTCAATTCTATCTCGGATCTGTCTCAATGAATAATAACGCTGATTGTGATGAAGGTCATGACTGATTCAATCTCAGCGATTGATAGTGACGATCATACGATCATCAAGATCTGATGATTTTAAATAAATAGTATCTAGTAAATAGTATCTTAAGTAAATAGTATCTTTATCATGAAATCTTAATATTTATTCTTTATCATTCTTTATCGTATGCATCGTTCAAAAATCCGCCAATTTATCTTTTAAATTATAACTTTTAATTATAAAGTGTAGCAGAATATTAACAATGTGTTTATGGTTTGAAAATGTTAATGACATAATATTGTTATATATCTATAATAATGTGTGTAAAAGATTTCTAATTGATGACTGTTATATTTTTTGTTTCATTAGTAAAGATGATGCGTGATAATCAAAATCAACAATTTTTCAATTCTGTCAGATCAAGTGTAGAATCAAAGAAAAAAGCAACTGCTCAGAAGCAGCTAGAATCAGGTGTAATGGGTTTTTGCAATCTTGATTTAATGCCCTTGTTATTAGGTAACGTATAATTGCTTCGATATAAAGTATGTGAAATCGAATTTCAAGCGTTTCAAGTGTTCTTTTATGGTTCTCAGGCGAAAAATCACTTACCAAGAAAGTCATAGTAGAAAGCCCAAGTCTTTTGTTTGATGGCTCTGCAGTTTCCTGGCAAAATCTTTCCGTATTAACTATCACGATCATACGTGATAATGATATATTTTCCCCTGATGCAATAATAAATTTTCTGACTATCACAGTGGAAAATATATACAATGTACCAGAATTTTATGATAAAGAGGCGGAACATAAAGTGGGAACGGCAATCTATATTGATAACGAGGTGACTAAGTATAAATAATGCATCATTCTCCTTCTATAGTTCGAGATAAGAATTTCGATCTTCACGCATCAGTTTCTCGAATTATTAAAAATGAAGAATAAAGAACATTAACATTAATTATGCATTTCAACAAAATGTTGTTTTGTTTTATATCTAAAAAAAATTTTGAGAATGAGAAAATAACTATGTAAGAAGTACAGTTAAATATTTTACCGGATGCAGTAGAGATAAAATATCCGAGAAAATGGGTGGAGAAGATAAGGAATTATTAAACTAATATTCAACTAAAACGGATTATCAATTCTAAGAACGAGATCGAGGAAATTGAAATGCACTATCTAAGATCGTGCATGTGCACGAATAGTTCATTAAAATTCTTTTTATTATACATTCTTTTTATTATACATTACACATTTTATTATACATTTATTATACATTCAAATAATCCGTTTATGGTCATATCTAGATCAATCTATATATATTTGTGTCTGGATACTTGCCTAATAATATAAAAGAAATATTTTTATCGCATTTAATTATTCATATAACGAAAAAATAACTTGCGTATTTTATATTACAGCTCTCAGAAAACATAATATTCGAAGGTGGTAAATTTACAAAACAGCACGCCCTGGAAAGAGTTAAACGATGGCAAACCTTAGCGAAGTTGCAAAGTCGCGCCAGGTTATCGGAATTTAAACTCAGTCAAGATTACGCAAATATTAAAAACACGGTTAACGTGGACTTACGAGTAAATAAATATTTTATCTTCAATCTTCAATCTGAAAAATTAATAAATATTGATAAAGCACAAGTCAACATGCAACTTATAGAATTATTCATGGCAACACGAGACTAGAATCGAGTGGAATTGTATGAGTCGCACTCTAATGATTAACGCAGAAATTGAAACAATGCGGGAATATATTACCAAGTAAATATTCATCAAAATTTTTGATTAAAAAGTTTTAAGAATCTTATTCGTTCTATTTTATCAAACCTCATCTGAATAAAACATCATCAAATTTTATTCATAGATACAAGTATTGGTTATTTGAAGTTTTAATAGAAATTAAAACGGAAAAAGAAATTAAGTCGAAAGATAAATCATCAATTAAACATAAACTTTATCAATGTTACGTTGATTTATCGGAACTTCTTTTTCCGGGAAGTAAGTATGAATATATAACAAATAATAAATGATAAAAAATGTATATGTATTACATACTATATCTTTTTTTTACTCTCTTATTTCTCTCTTTTCCTTGTTGCTATATTTATATCTCTCTAGATATTAATAAAATTTTTTTAATAGAGAAAAGTACTCGCGTAATAGCCCAATTGTATTATATCGAATCAGTTATGGCCGAAAAGTCTACTTTAAAGGAAAGTATTTTTTATGCAGAGCTTTGGGATAAAGATTTAAAAGAACAAGAAAAAAAAAACAAAACAGTCGAGGTTAGTTTAGCATATATACAGCATGCGTATAATGTTAATAAAAATTTCATGTAAATGTAATATAACACATTGTTTCCTTGCGAGTAATTATTTCAAGAGTTGTTATATAGTAATTTAAAAAGATGATTAATATAATCAAGGTTTTTTTTTTGAATTTACTTTACGCAGTCGGATATCGAAATAACGCGAGGTATTCCGTTAGTTTCGGAGAAAGGACAGCCAGTATTTATCTTAATCGAAGTTGAACTTTATTATCCATTTGTTCCTTGTACACTTGAAGTTGATTTCTCAAAGATGTAAGTTTTCAATCGCGTTTTTAAACGGTTTTAACGATTCTTAAAAAGATTTCAGCTATCCGATTTCAGCTTATTCTCCAAGAAAATTAATCCGTACATTAATAAACTGTAAATAAAAGCAAAATACTTTATTTCGTATTTATAAATTGCGTATTTAAATTTATTTCTCTAAATTTCATCGAGAAAAATACGCTTGTACTTTTTTCTATACTTTTACGTAATCTTATCTCGTCTCTCCAAGAGAATCGCTTTGCGGCAACATTCCTGAGCGCATTCTATATCATCAATTTTCAAAGGGAAGACAATCTCACTTTTAAGCCAAGAGTTATAAAAAAAAATATTAATTTATTATATAATATATAATATATTTATAATATATGAATTCATTGGCTAGAATTGAGGATCTAATGGCCCTGCCGAAAGTGATTAAACCACCTTATGTTTATTCTGATGATGTAGCTGAAGATCAATATATAACTTGCATTCAAAAACTGGTGGAGATCATTACCGAAAGTTATCGGGTATACATTACGATAAGGAGAATATAATTACTCTCTTTCTCTCTCTCTTTTTCTTTTATATATATGTTTCTTTTTTTGAAAATATCATTATAATTATAAATTAAGATGCAAATTATACCTAATGACGCGTGCTATTTTTTACATCAGGATTTTCGCGATGAGAGAAAAAGATTGTCTATTTCGAAACAAGAAAATGATTCGAATAATTTTAAAGATAAGGATAAAGAAGAGTTATGCTTTTCTCCTGAAGAAGTAGAATAAATTTTAATAATGATTACAGCAATAAAATAAAATGTAATCAACTATTGCCTTGCATAATGCATGTATGCTTGTCATGACAATTTTCAGGACGAGTTAACTTGTTTCACGCAATATCTATACAAAACTGGCACGTACTTGGCCATACGTAGCACCTTAAAGATGAAAATTATTACGTTGTTGGATCAAAATTTTAAGAAGGATATAACAAATATAGATTGCATTAACACTCAGGTTTGAAGATATTTTATTCGTAATTTATTATAAATTCAATTCAGATCAAATCGGTTAATCCAATAAGATATCTTTTAATTCATTTTTTATATTATATATTATTACGGATTGTTTTACGACTTTAAGTTTATTTCATAAATATAAGATTTAGATCATAAATATATAATTTAAATCATAAATACAAGATTCTAATAAAAGAGATAAGACTGTAAGAGATAAGAGAAAAGACTTCTTGCAAATCAAAATCTATTCGCAGAATTTTATAGCGTCCATATATACGTATCTCGTTGAACGAATGCACTTTGCCATTAATAAAATCATTGAAAGCCGTTTCATAGATGACGATACAAAAGTTGTAGTATCCGAGAGATTATATTTTTACGCCGAAGAAGCTTACGAGTTAGGACATATAAATGATGCAAGACGATATCATATGAGTGTACGTATGATTCATTTTCCGTAAATAAACACACACGTACAGACATATTGCATATATGAAATGTATGTATATAATTTTTCTTGTAGGCGATTGCAGCAGATAAAGGTAATCCTGAAACATGGACGCAGTACGCGGTTTTCCTTTTGAAAATTGATGATATAGAACGCGCACAGGAATGTTGCCGTGAAGCGATTCTCTTGGACAGACGAGATAAGATTGCGTACGTAAAAGTATAGAAAAAAGTATAAGCGTATTTTTCCCAATGAAATTTAGAGAAATAAATTTAAATACGTAATTTATAAATACGAAATAAAGTATTTTGCTTTTATTCACAGTTTATTAATGTATGGATTAATTTTCTTGAAGAATAAGGATTATCGGATAGCTGAAATCTTTTTAAGAACTGTTACCGATTTTCATCCGCTATTTGTCGAAGGCTGGGTTATTTTGCATTTCTTTTATGTTCTCATAGATTACGCTCCAGGTATAGATACAAAAATCTATAGAGTATAAATTGCCAAACGAATATACGAATATAAGAATATATTTGTTGCAATAAATAGGAGTGAGTCTTGCTTTACGTTTAGCGGAGAAATGCATGAAGGACGAATGTCGAGAAACAGAATTTTGCAATGAAGATTCTCTCGTTTGGTCGACAGTTTATTCTTCATCGGATAACATAGGCATGAGAACACTCGTGCTTTTACTGAAGTTACATTTCTGTGATGTATATACATACATGCATACGCATACATATACATTTAAATATATATATATATATATATATATATATATATATATATATATACAGGATGCAAAACGCAATCAAAACAGATTCTAGCACTTATTTCATTAGAAATAGGAATGTTAGAGGCAAATTATCTATAATTAGAATATTAGAGTACATTCTAGAATATTAGAGTATTAGAATATTAGAGTACATTCTATAATTAGAATATTAAAGTACATTCTAGAATATTAGAGTACTAGAATATTAGAGTACTAGAATAATTAGAATACATTCTTATTGCGTGATATATCTTGGTATGCTCTTATATCGAAATTATTATTACATAAAAACACGAACTGTACTGTTCTGCTTTATGTTCGTTGCAGTTTGCTGGCATAGCATTGATAGAAGAAATATTTCATACTGAGAAATCTGTTGAGGTCCTTTACTACTTAGCTGTGATAAATTATTTAACGCATCAATATAAAGATTCTTTATCATATTTAAAAGAAGCTGAATCTATCTATGGATTGGTGAGAGCTATTCTCATTTAATGCCACGCAGATAGGATCTTAGCATAAAGTTTTAATATCGATTAATTTAAATATCATGCAAATATATATGTTGTACGATTTTTATCATACATTTATCCACGTAATTTTTATCATGCATGTGATCTTAATTTAAATCTAAAAACTATTATTTTTCTGCTTAGGACTATTCTATAAGCAGTTTAATGGGACACTGTTACTTTCAAGAGGGTGATTTTGTAGAAGCTATTCGTTGCTACGAATTTGCTAATGCGTTGTTCAACAGGCCGGACAATTTACATCTCGTGCAAATAAGGTGAAATCGTAAAAATGTCTCAATGTTATTGAAGACAATTGAAAGAAAGAAATCATATATAAAAATACTTACGACGTTATTATGACAATAGATTGGGATTATGTTACGAAAACGCCGGCAAATACGAGCAAGCATTGAAAGTTTTTCTCAATACGTCCAGAATATCACCGACGGCGGAAAGTTGGCTCGGAGCGGGAGTTGCTTTTTATGAAGTATTTTGAAAACAAACATTTTAAAAGCAGACGATTATCGATTATCAATAATGATTGCTAAAATTGCTTAAATCTATTAATACATTAATTATTTTTATTAATACAAATGGCTTTTAATGAAATATTATATATACTTGGGCGGCGCGCATAAAAAAGAATGTTCAGAAATAGATACTAAAGATTAATTAATGCAATTAATACTTAAGATATTTTTAATATTAAAACTATTTTAATATTAAAATTGCTCGAATGGAACATTATTTTAGTTAGAACAATATACGGAAGCCGAAGCGGCTTTGTCAGAGGCAAATCAAATCGATAATCGTAACGCGAATGTTTGGAAGTATCTGTGTTTCTTAAACTTGTCTCTACAACGACATGACGAGTATGCTCAGTGTTATAGACAGATGATTCAGGTGAAAATCTATTGAAAAACCTGATGTTTCGTCAATTTGTGATGGATTATCTCTTTCTTGCAGGACGATGCCGCTTTCACTCTAGAAAAACGATCCCTCAAACCACGAGATGGAAAACCAGGATTCGTCATGCTCTGAATGTGTAGACATCGTCGCATATATATAAACGTCCTTTCTTTAATTCAGAAATTTAGTTAGCTATTCTACAACGTTCTATAATCATCCCGCGATAAACACGATGAGATTATCGGTGAGTTATATATAAAATAACAAATTTATAAATCTATCTACCAAGATTAGTTTTGGAATATTCTCCTGCATAATCGTGTAAATAATAGAAACGCTTTTCTACAGTGTGTTGTTTTTATCCTTGGCCTGCTTCAAATAACGATATTTACAACAATTAAATGTAATACGTCAAGTGGTTTTGTGAATCATCAGGCTATAAAAAGAGGTAACGACGATATAATAGTTATCGGACACAGGAGCGTTTGAATATCCACGCTATTTTTTGCACGTAGACAAAATAGCATAAATAATAAAATATGATTTCTTTTAATACATCGTGAGTCAAACAGCCTTGCGGCTGTTGTTCGTTTCCATTGCGATCGAATATTTTATGATTTCTTACAATAAAAATTTTTCTCTTCTTTTGTAATTATATATTGTAATTATATAGTTATATATATATATGTAGTTATATATATATAATTTATATATATATTATATATATTTATATATATTATATATATAATTTGAGAAATTGTATTTTTTTTTATAAAATAAATATGTGATTATATAAATATTATGTGATACATATTATGAACAGAAATATTGGATTCGACAACCATCCAACGCATATCAGTGCATATGAATCACACGGCAGAAAACACAGAATGATGCTATCATTATATAAGTAGTAGGAATAGAATACATGGAAAAATATAATTGCTGTTTATTCGCAGACGATGCTTCACGAGTCAGAGTAAAAGTGTTTCGTGGTCCTACTGAAGAAGGAAATGGCAAATTATTCGCTACTTGGGGATATTGGATTCAACAGCCCGGCGGATGATATTTTTATTGTTTATCTTCAATGTGCAATGTTTATATATAGTAATAAAATAATAATTCCTTTCCTGTCAATATCTTTTACACATATATTTCTACTTATATTCATTTATTCCGGTTTATTTATTATTAATATAGCTTATTAATATATATAGCTTATTTCAAAAAAATTGGACAGGAATACAAGGATGTATAAAATATGGAGGGAAAAATAAGAAAAGATAAAGATTTTTTATTTAATTCATTTATATTATAATCTTGGCATGTACATTATTTACGGTTCACAATGCCAATCGATATACTACTCGATATAAATATCTTTTTACTTTTTATATCTTGGATTATTCGGATTTAACTGATTTGCATGATTATCCAAATCCGGCTTGGTCGCTACCCCTTTATAGCCTGCTTGATGACCAGGTCCACTTGATGTATGTGTTGGATTGCATTGATTAGTGCGATTATCTTGCGCCTTTTTATCCATCTAAGACAAAGACAATGTTTTATTTAATATTTTTATTGTGTCACATGTCTCTTGCACGATTTTAGCTAAAAAGTTAAAAACAAAGATAAAAAATGTTTTATAATTAAAGTAAAAATGGCAATTAAATAATTCGTTCCCATATAATAATATTTAACATCCAATAAATGTGTAGTTTACATATATAAATATAAAATAAAGTATAATGAAGTTTGAATATATAAATTTTCGCAAATATTAAACATGCAAATATAAAAAGAAATTATTTTATATATTTCTATATTTTTATATATTACTATTATTGTTATTCCTACTTATTAAATTGATTTAATTAATTTAAAGCTGTAACATGAAATCAAGAAAATAAATTTGTTACTTACGTTGTTTTTTAGAAGTTGAAATTCCTTTTTCAAGAAATTCTACGTACTTGATAATTTATACCACTAGATTCTACCTGCTAGAGCACTCGCAACTAGTAGTAAACTGAAGTTCGTCTACGTTGTCCGCGGTATTTATACGCTCTTCTTGATAAATCATTAATAATATTTCCTGATAAATCATAAAAATGATAAATCATCACGTAATAAAAAAGATAAAAGATAAAAGATAAAAGATAAAAGATAAAAGATAAAAGATAAAAGATAAAAGATAAAAGATAAAAGATAAAAGATAAAAGCTGAAGAAAATTCAAATATAAAGTTGGCAATCCTACGTGCAAATCACTATATTCTAGTATCATTACATCAGTGAATTGCGATGTTCTTAGCTCAATGAATATCGCGATTCATGAATACTGTAATATCCAATCGCAATCGTGAGCAAATGAAATCCATTTATAACAATGGTTGTTGTATGTTAAGAAATGACATGCAATCAATTATTTTTTAATACATTTTATATTAATTAAATCATTAATCCCTAACATCCTCTCTATATCCTGAATTATATATATGAATATATATGAATTTACGGTTCAATTACGATTACGAATTAGATATGACAAGAAAGAATTATCTTAAACTATGTATATAACATACATTAATAAAAGTGAAATATGAATTGGTTATTGTATATACATTATTTTTTAGCATTACCATATTTTGCGTTCTTAAATTATAAAGTATACTTATTAAAATTTATAACATAGATCATAAAATGAATTTTTATGTACGATACTAATTGACTAATTGATAGTGTTTTTCAACAAGCTAACTTTGAAAGTTGTTTTTAAATCCTAAAATTTGTAGACTCTACACATAGACCCTACATGTAAACTGCATTGAATGCATATAATGCAATAATTATTACACGAGCTTGCTAAGTGATTAAATGATAGTTGAATATGATTGGTCAAAATCTATTGCATATATGGAACTTTTCAGCATTTCTTTGGATTTTTAAAACTTTTTTAATATTGTAATTATGTAAATATTATTAATTTAATTTGTAATTATTCTAGTATAATATATAACTATGTTTAATACGAATGTTTTTTTAAGTTTAAGATAATATTAGCTCTTTTTAATTTATCACTTTTAGTTTATCATTTTTTCAGAAAATTATATTCTACGAGCTTCGATGATAATTTTTCAAAAACAAAAAGAAATAGGAACTCTTTTACTAGAGATATAAGTAATTATAAGAGTACGGAAAAAAACGCTTTTATACAATGCTTTTATAAATAAAATTTCATATGAAAAGACATCAAATTAATTCATATATTTAATATTGGGACAATGGTATAGTATGATTTATATATTTCGAAAAACGTCTTGAAAGAGTTCAATTATTTTATGGAGAAAATTTCTTTCCTCATAAATGAAAACAATTTATGTTTCTAATATATAATACGTTATTAAATTAACATATCTATATATAAACGTTGTTATAAATTTCTCATCATAATAACTAATTGGAATAATTGTTTAAAAAGTTCGAAAAGTTATTAACTGTTAGTGCATCTATTCAAAATAATCTTGCAATTTAAATCTTACAGATGTACAAGTCTACATGGATGCGCACGTATGTACTTAAATAACGGTCTGTACGCATCTGTCCCTCATCCCTGTACGATAGAGGTACAATAGGGGTCGTAAGGACCCCTTCACATTTCTACGAGATGCACAATTGAGACCATCATCATGCGCATGCGCGCACGCGCGTGCACGGATAGTAGGCATGGAAAGCAAAGAGAAATTGGCTAGGTAAATGTTTCGCTGGAAATATTCACATATTTGCTTGATAAAACGATGCTATATAGCTACAGCATATTTATAGTCTTTATCATGATGTCAGAAGTTATTATTAATGCTATTGTCACCTCTCTTCACGGCTTCATTCTTTCTTGTTATCGATAACCCCGATCATCATCAATTAGCGAAGATGCGAAGATAGTAAATAGAATTCTTCCCTGGCACGTCAGATCATTCCCCGTTATAACGGTCATGTGATGAAGATATATGTGTACATATATCTATTGTGTAGAATAATTTATAAATTAGATGATAATTTTTCGCTAGTAAACTTTTCGAATTTGTTAAGTTAAAACGTTCAATTAATTGCTCTGCATCTATAAGAATTTGCTTTTATAACATCTCTTTTCATAGCATACCTTCTTCATAAACTTTGATAGTAAGATTTTTATAGAAAATATAACAAATCCAAAATCATCATCGAATTCATATTAACTATTGTGCAACTTTTATGCAATGCGAGCATGCACAAATATCTAAAACTGTTCGTTCTTTAAATTTAGCTACGTTACTCGGATGCGTGTGAGTGAGTCAGCCACGTGCGCACGCATGACGCATTATTACAGGCATTTTATACGCAGATGTTCCAAGCGACGCGTGCCTCCGCACTGTATCGTCTCGGGGAATGGCACCATGGTTGTTGGAGGACTAGACCCCTCGATCGAACACGTGGGGGAGCTAAAGTCACACCTGGCCTTTAAAAATACCATTGGCGTGATTTCGTGATGTCTCCTGAGCTCGAACAAACCGGAGAACATCTATTTCTTGAGATATCGCGATTATAGCGACTACGCCAATGAATTTTCTCCAGAGATAGACTTATCGCTTCTGAAAATAGAATGAGATGAAAGATACGTTCTATCTAAAACTATTTATGAGCCTTAATAATTCCTCCGATTTAGTTTATCTTTGTCATGTTTCTTAATTTCTGTTTACTATAGATACGCATTATCTTTTTGTTATACCAAATAATCTCTTCGTACATATGTTTCCTGTTTACTATAAAAGCTACATGTTTACTTTTTCTTATTCTATATCGAAAGAATTATTCCGTAAAGTATATCATAAAATGTAAATTATGAGACAAGAGAAAGAGAAGCCAGTTCAGTTAGCACGACAATATTTCAGTTATCTTTATATCATCGCTTCTTCGTTTATTGACGAAAACTGATCGCAACGATAAAACTGCATTACGATTGTCAATTCGAACATATGTATATGTATATATGATATGTATATATGTGTATATGTATATGTATATATATATGTATATATATGTGTGTGTATATATATATATGTATATGTATATGTATATATATATGTATATATATGTGTGTATATATATATATATATGTATATGTATATATATATGTATATATATATGTATGTATGTATATATATATATGTATATATGTATGTATGTATATATGTATGTATACATATATTATTTTGCATACCTTGCATATTTTGCATATCTACTATTTTGCATACCAGAACCTAGATCACTTTGAATCGATCGAAATTCAATTAAAGATCTTCCGGCGTACATCATTCCGTCAAAGAGAACGTGCGCCTCGTTACGGTTTGACGGTTACACATGGACATGCACGATGTTTCGTATGCGTAAAGGGATACATATGGAGAAATATACATATGGGGATACATATGGACGCCCCGTGTAAGCTGCCCCCATAGAAACGACAAAGGTAAAAAGGGGAGGAGGAGCTGCTGCATTTTCACACGATTTGGCTTATGCGCCTTTCGACGGGAAGGGATGTGAGAGTCGCGCGCGCACGTCGAGGAAGTCGGAAGTCGGACTTGAGTCAGTCGATTGCGAAGCATTAACACGTTTGGGTCAATCATCGCACGATCGTGCCCGTGCGTGACAACACACATGTACGCGAATGGATATATTTGTCATTGTTTAAGTACAATTAAAAAGCGATAACAATGCAACTGATAAGAAGAATCTTGAATGTTCTTTTCGGAAATTTGTGCGACAATCGAGATTAAGGAGGAAATGATTTTTTTCACAGTCCATCTCATTAATAAAGTGGTTTAATCAAATGTGTTGGAGAAGCTTGAGTTAATGATCAAATTAAATTCAGCATTATTCGGACTGTGTTAATGAAATTTCAATTTATATTGCGAAGTTTATATTGCTACGAAATTTATGTCCTGCTGAAGATCAGGAGCTATCAAGGAAGAGCGCCTGTCGCGTGCCGGATTCACCGTTAAACGCACTCTATGGGGGTTGCGGCAGACACCATACGGTCGTTCTCCAGTTAGCCACGCGATCATCAGCCGTGGGAGGGTCGTCCCGCTCCGCTGAATCGTGAAAGCACTTCGTTGGGGTAACATCGCGTTGCACCCTGAGCGCATCTTGAGTAGTTTGCGGTCTCGCGGGTGTTTATTGAGCTTCCTTACTCGTTCATGACATATCCCAGAAATATAATAAAACTAAAGAGGATTCAGCAGTGTTTTTTTATCTTCTTTGTTTATTTCGGTTGATTAATTACATGAGTT
The DNA here is from genome assembly GCA_020341155.1 of Eciton burchellii. Classification (NCBI taxonomy): domain Eukaryota; kingdom Metazoa; phylum Arthropoda; class Insecta; order Hymenoptera; family Formicidae; genus Eciton; species Eciton burchellii. The sequence continues at coordinate 99,084 of JAHMML010000078.1, forward strand.
TTGCGTGAGTTTTTAAATACGTTAGTTCTGTTGAATAAATATTATAGTGAAAACATGAGTGCGTTCAAGAGGCATCCAAGTAAAGTGTTCTGGGATCAAATGACTTTGCATAATCTGGGAGATGAACGTTTCCTAATGAGGAGCGATCCTTTGCGTTTTAACAATTTTAATGAACGCCTTTATAGAGAAGATGAAGAAGAAAAAGAAGAAAATTCAATTAGCAAATCGGAAAATGATACGACTGATAATGCAAATATAACCGCAATACATATTTGTATTAAAAACGACGAGAGTTCAAAACAGGACGCATGCCGAAATTCCTTGAAATTCCGCGATGAAAGTGTCACAAATCATAAGTACGTAGAAGAATAAATTTACTATTAAACTTATTACTATTAAGAATTTTCATGTATTAAGAATTCTGTATCTATTTAGATTACAAATAATAGAATACAAATAATACATAGAATAAATAATTTAGCATAAAAAGCTCATGTATATATATGTATATATACACATTTATTTATTTATTTGATTGTCATAGGAAATCTTGTCACAATCATGTAATATTGTCATAGAAAATCCCAAATTATTATCATCATCAATAATTATTATTATTACTATTATTTATTAATAATTATTACATTATTAATTTCATTAAATAAATATACTTGCGTATATGATTATTCTAAAAATATAATATCCTAATATTTAGAATGAAAGTGGAAAATATGGATAAAGAAGAGAAAGAACACCATGTAAGTGGTGTAAGAAATAGATCCTGCAGTCCTTTGAGTCAGGATTTCAGAAGCCAAGATTCTGGATTCTCCGATTCCGAAAGATCAGACTGCTCGAAAACTTATGAAAATGCGACTCCGAGGCGAAAACTGAGAAGGAAAAGGATAAAACATAGAATTCAGTCAATGAAAATTGCTTCGTCGTGGCTAGAAGAGGAATGTTCTCCAATTCCAACGCACACTTCCACACCAAAAGATTCCAGATTATTCGTCGCAGGGAATTGCTTCGGAAAATCCACGAATAGTTCATCTCGAGAATACAGGTGACTGAATTAAAAAATCAATCATTATTTTAAGTAAAAACAATAGAAATGATAAATTGGTTGATCAAAATGATATGTAAAAAAGAAGGATTAGCAATCTCATTCTCTCATTTCGTATTAGAATCAAATAACGGGACGCATGTTCAAACGGCTAGATCGTTATTTTGTCGAATCAGATGGTAAAAATAATTATGCCTGATTGATGCAAAATAAGTATGCAGCAATGTCGGGCCTTTCGAAATCGTGTCGTAATCTTGTAACAACGGAAGAATACGGAGTATATTCTTCGGCTTATGGAAAACATTGCGACAAGATTGAAAAAATGAGTCAATCGATCGGAATGTGTCAACGTAAGATAATTTTCTTACTATCGTTTATAATTAATATAGAATACCTATGTATATGAATCATTCGGGCTTTTATGCTATAAACGACAAAGCATAAGATCCATACGAATCAATCTCTTCCTCTTATGTTCGCCGTCATAATATCCGAGAACTGTGCCGGAGGCTCAAGCGAGTGATTATCAGGCCTTGAGTTGCAAAGCTACTCCGGCTTATCATCAAGCCATTGTATACGCATCACACCTTCGTGAACAGCTATCTGATTTTTACAGCGTGATTTTTAAAATTAAAATATAGCCATAACGTAGCTTTGAATCTCACGATTATATCATCGCAATTCTAGATGATTACTCTCTGTTCATCTATTTTGTTAAATAAATACATTTATTTATAAACAAAGACATTTATTTCACGCGCAATATCAGCATTTTTATTAGCTCAAGGATAAACGCGTAATCATTAAAATTATAATATATTCGCGTATATTATACGTTATGTGTAACGCAGACGTGTAAACTAATGCTATACTAGACGATCTAAATCTAAATTTGCATTCCGTGCGAGATGCAAAGAAAGTAAATAAATTATTATATTATATATAGTGGAAAGAAAGATATTCAATCTTCTTTATCTTAAATATTTTTCGGATATCACAACAATTTGCTATATATCAAGGTATTCATGCAGGGCATGTTCTATATTTTATATTAAATTCCATTCAAATAATCAATGATCATGGACAGAATTTCATTTACAAATTATATATCTATATTTTAATGCTCTGTCATATTAGAAAGAACAAGAGCGATTTTATTCGATCACATTCGATTGTGAATCGTGAAATCAGCATACTAGTCATCAGATGACTTCGTATTGTAGTTATATTTTTTTGTTAGTCACCATATACATGCGTGGCATACGTGAGTCAATGCAACGCGTAGCACGAGGAGAATACGTAAATGAATGAGCAAGGCTGGCTCGAGTAGCTATGCGAGGTTTGAGTCAACCTCGTGAGATTACGGCTTTCGGTGCCGCGACAGCAAATCTACGAGGAATTCAACGTGCATCGCGCGCAGGTGGACGCATTACAATACAACGTATCATAAGAACGTAGGCTTAGTCATCGTGTGCGCGGGAAAAAGAGCGTTCCTCAAGCAGTAGAATTCACTCAGCTCGATTAGTCAGCCGTGTCACCACTAATCTATTACTAGCCTCCAGCACTAGTTCTCTCAGAAAAATCCGTCGATTCCGGATGTATTGCATCGTAATAGCAGTCTGGCAATAGCAGGATAACAATCGTGCCATGCCGACGGTCAAAATTCATTCGTTATGGTTCGTCTAAGGTAGTGTCATTTAAACTACTTCAATAAGATTTTAAAAGTTTGATGTTAAAAAATAATTAACAAAAGGATTTTCAGCATATTTTTTATTTCACATCTTCTGAATATTTATGTGGTCTTATACTTTATAAATAATATTTATTTTTATTATTACATATGTAAATCAATTCAGTGCATTCAGAGAGAAAAAGTATCTACATCTATTTCTAATACTTTCAAATGAAATTGAGTGGAAGAATCATTGAAATATTTAATGGAGTCAAAAAATTAATTGAAAGTAGCATAAAGTATAAATAAAATAGAAAATAATAGAGCTTTGGAAATTGCATTACTTTTTGTATAATTTTGTAATTTGTAATTTGTAAATAACGTTTGAATGAGGAAAAACCCTGAATTAATTATACGTATTATTTACGTATTTAATATTTATCTGCTTATCGTTTCTTTAAGATATTTAGATAGAAATATTTTCTTTCAGGTCCAACGAAGAGCGAAATGATGCGTTAAAAATATCCTCATTTATTTTGTTGGAAGATGAATGTCTCGGTGATTTTCTATATGCGTCTGAGCCACCGGAAGACAACGTTCAGCCCTCAATAACAAAATCACGCACTTCCATTGATAGCGCGGATGCGATTACCGCCGGCAGAGATGTATTGAATTCTAGAAATTATCGTCAATCATCATCCATGAGAGCCTGGTTGACCGATCTCGCTATAGAGACCGAAAATGAGTGCGGCAGCACGCTTCAGAGCAAGAATTTACCGCGCGGGAAAACGCAGTTAACACACGGTGAGAATCATGTGCGAAATTTGAAGATGTTATCGTCTGCGGCCACTGCGGCTGCGAGTAAGCTTCTGGTCAGTGCAGAACAATTCGAGCAGCATTATCGGAACATTGTTGAGTAAGTCTGTCTTTTTAATTCTTCAAATTACTCGTATTTAAGATATTTTCTTATATCAGAATAATTAAATATCTTTATCATTTCAAACCACATTTATATTTGGTTACAAATAGATAATTTCGAAAATTGCTATTAATTATAACAAATATAATAAATATAAGAATATATTAAAAATAATAAAAATTTTATGTATATTTTATATATATATATTTTTTAATATATAATTGATTTATATTAATTATATTAATCAAACGTATCTTCTATACAGGAAGATAACGCAGCTAGAAGGTGGTAGGTCTGAAATGGAATTCCTTCGTAACATAGAGGAAGCTGCATTCTCAATTCTCTCCCAATTAGGGGCTCCTCCTCCACGAAGAATTCAGCAAGGCAGTTTAAGGAGTATCCTTGCACAATTGCAAAGTATGAAGACATATGTTGATGACACAATCAACACGCGCTTAGATTTCTATATCGAGGTTGGTCATACTATCGCTATGATTTTATATTTGTTAGAAGATTTATTATGTATTAACCATGAAAAAATTTTTTTTCCAGAAAATAGTTCGCGGTCTCGAAGAAGCTCCACAGAAAGATAATAGTGTAATTAGAGGTGCTCTAGCAGCCTTGACTGCGCTAGGACTGTCAAGTCCCCGTGCTGGTAGCAGTATAGCTCGATGTTTCGGCATCAAGGCTCTCTTGATGTATCTTATTACCACTGGTCCAACCACTAATGATCTCGTCGCAATCTCATTGCGTGCTCTGGCTAGCGTATGCTGTTCCATGGTTGCTATCGAATATTTCGCCAGAGATGGCGGTCCCGAGATCTTGACGAATCTCCTGAGTGCAGAATCTTCCTCTGAGAAAGAAAAAACTGAAGCCACTGCTTTGGTAGTGCAAATTACAGCACCGTGGATGGACGCTCGAGGTCTGCCATATCTCGAACCTTTCGGGGCTTCGTTAATTCCAGCGCTGAATCAGCTAGTCGAAAGTACTAGTTGTGCTCAGAGCTTGTTATTGGCAGCCGCAGCATTAAATCAGTTGTCCAAGTCGAGACAATGTGCCCGTATCATATTAGAGGAAGATAGTACAAAAAAACTTCTAAGAAGTGTGAAAAAATTTGCCGGCGGTAATGTATGGTTGATGGAACAACTTGCCGCATTGATTGGTGAACTAGCACGCATACCCGAGGGTCGATTACACTTGGCAAAGGCTAGAGCTTCCGTGGCGCTGGTTTCCTTCCTTAGAATGAGGCCATCTGGTCTAGAAGACGCGTATCGACGATTGGAGATTACTACGACAGCTGCACTGACGAGACTTTGCGTGGAACCAGAAATCGCTAGACAAGTAGTCGCGGTTGGTGGTGGCGATTGTCTACCAGATTTAAACCAGGCTAATGAAGTTCGAACGGAGGAAGAAGAAACACAAGTAGAAACAGGTTTATTAAAGTATACTAGATCATTGAGACGAGCGTGCAAGAAAGCTGCGAAACAAATCGGAATCGCGAAAGCTAAAGATCACAGTCCATTGAATTAAAAAATATACAGATCTAAATAAAAAATATATAAGAAGAACTCGGATTATAAGAATCTAAATAATTTTATGATATTAATTGAAAATATTGTAAATGCAAAAATGCAATTTATTATACATTCGAGATTCTATATATAAAAACGAAATTTATTTTTTTCATAATGTCTTAGACATATCATACTATATAGACTTATACAAGACTGTTACAAAACATATTCATTCAAAAATATTATAATTCTTATTATTATTACTGTCGAATTATATAATCATGTATGACAATAAATAAAACTGTAAATAATTTTATAACAGTGCTCTATAATTATATTTTATGTTATAGAAAATATTATATTATAGAAAAGATATTTTTGTTAAATATGTATATATATTTAACTATAGATATCATATTATATCATATGAATATATTGTAAAGACATAATCGTATTAGTCTATTATTATTGTAAAAAAATGTGCCATAATTCGATACACAATATATTTGTAAAAAGTTTACAAAAATATTAATCATTTTCTTATTATCTTAAATCAACCTATCATATCTAGCTTTCTTAATATCATCTTTAAGTTGATTTTTATGAAAAATATCTACACTGGTTTCCAAGCATGGTCTTAATTCTAGATCACACGAGCCAAGAACAAATTTGCCCTCGGGTGCTTTAAAATAATCCAATCCACGTCCAATTTTTATTACCCATCCATTGCTCAAACTAAAATGGATCAAGAATTAACGAAGAATTCTGGGAAATCATTTTCTGACAATTGTACTTACATAATTTGTCTATCGTGTAATGTTTCAGAGAAAGAAAAATCAAAAGAAATTTTGCGAGATGCTAAACTTTCTTTTAATTCAGCCAATCTCGTGATTTGGTTGGAATCTTCTGAATCATAAGTTGTGAGCAAGGATATCTTGGATAATGTACAGCACTTTTGAACAGCTAGTTCGCATAATCTGACCAGATTTTGACACTATAAAAAAAATGACATAATTAGCCATATCATGGCTAATTAATTAATTTACAAAAAATAATTAGCATAAATATTATATGAATATTATACCTGATGAAAAGCTCGTATGTATGGATCTTCGATATCAATGTAAGTAACATTTCCATCTAAAAATCTACCAAAAACACTCGCATAACTGTGTCCTCTTGATCCATCTTCGATTTTAGTCAATTCCCTATATATACCAGCTGATTTTCTTGTATCAATGATTGTTTTCACTTTCTCAGCTCTGTTCAGGTACTCCTTTGTTTTGCTGGTAAGATATTCTGCTTTGCGAGGTTCTTTCGTCTCTGCATCGTTTTATTATTGATTCTTGAACTAAGTTATACAAAGATCGTGTAAAACTAATATAAAACTAACATAAAACTTTAATTCTTTCGTTATAGAAAGACTGTAATAATTTATATTATGATATATATGATATAAAAATAAAATTTTCTTAGAATAAATTATTAGAATAAATACAGTAGCAATTCAAAAAATTCCAAGATTAACCGAATTGAAAGAAAATTTAGCATCTCACAAGATTTCTCCTGATTTCTCCCTTTCTGAGACATAATATGACAGATAAATTGATAGCTGTTCATAGCTCATTTGCTAATATTGGCAAAATTATTCTGTCTTTCCTTGTTCAGCAAATAAAATACTATCAATATTATCAAAGAGATAATAATAAAACATAGACATAGTCATCTTTAGCAACGGAAGAATTAACAAATAAAGAATTGCAAAGATAAAACAAACCGTAAAAATAGGATGAAATACACGCAAATTTTAATATTGTAGTACCTTTCACAGTGTTAAGAAGTATCTGCACACCTTCCTGATATAATAGTAATGCCATTGTATACTGTTCCTTTGTGTCCATCTCCACTGCTCGTGTCAAAACCGTAGCCGCTGCTGATTCCATTGTGTTTTAATTAATAATTCAAAACTTTTTTTCAAGAGTATCTTAAGTCGCATGCAACGATTGTATCTGCATCAAGAATTAACTTTCTTTAATCATCATTTTATCTAAGCATGATTAAATATGTGTTAACACGAGAAATGATATACATAATACACAATTCTCGAAGTTGATGTCATGTTGCAACTCTTTTAAAACCCAACATTACAATAAGTGATATGTTATCTCTTCTATCTTATACTCTCTCAATTAAAAAATAATCATCCTTGACGAATGATGTGTCAATGTATTTACGCGCTTCACATTTTCACATCGCATTTCAATTTAAAATATTCTCAAAATCGATCATCGAGATCAATCATATTGATCACACCACATATATTATCACAACACAAGACGTGCAATCTCTGCAAGTGCACGGTCTATTAATTTAATAAATATGGCGTCACATGTTTAATGCATAAATCATAGCATAATTGGTAAATTGATCAATATCGATATTATCAATTTTTTTAAGCAGTATTTGATTATTTTTAGTAGTTAAAACCTTATTATTCATAATACTAGTAATCGACTTGAATTATTAATTGCGAAATTAGTAAAATTTGAATATAAACAATTCACGGATACGTATTTCGAATATATAATAGTATATAATGAAATAAATGGAATAAATATAATAATATAAAATATAAATAAAAATTTATCTGAGATGTCTGTACCCATAATCGAAGTTGTAACTTTTCTCGGATCGATTTCTCGCATCGTGAATAAATTTTAAGAATTGATAATACTTTTTCTTGTTCAGTTGGACAGCCTGCAGTTTGGACAATATGTCTGCGGTAGTTTGCAGTGTTTCGTGTGTTAATTTCGTTTGACTTCGTCGATAACAACAAAGTTATCGAATAAGTTGCGTTTGTAATAATCTTGAGATCTTGAGATCTTTTAATACCCAAGGAATATTGAGATTATATCAACTGTGTAAGTGCATTCTTTAATGATTTAGTTTCCAAAGTAGAGTAAGATATCAGATCGGTTGGAGATATTAGCTTAAGAGATTATATATGCATTCCCCATTACTCTCTCTTATATGTAATTTTTTCATTTAATCCGCACATATCTTATTCTATTTAAATACGTATGAATACGTATAATATCTATACATATACATAAATTCTTAACAAATTGTTGAACATTGAAAATACAGTTACAATTTATAAAGTTTGGGGAATAATAATTTGTGTATATATGTTATACTTTTCGAGTATGATAAACAAGTATAAGGAAAAACAGACATGATATAGTAAAACAGACATTAGTAAGTTGTGTAACAATAAAATCACATATTTGATATATTATATGGAATATATTATATAATATATTATATGGAATTTTATCATTATTAAATTTCTATCAATTACTCAACATATATATATATATATATATATATATATAACTCTGATTGCAATTTTATATTATTAATATTATTAATATTTTTTTTAGGATAGATTATTTGTTGAAAAATATTTCAAAATTTCCAATAAAAAAATATTACTAATTAACTTTGTTATAATTATAAATTTAATTATATAATAATATAATTTTCAGATAAATAAAATTTGAAGAATTTCAAAATTCTACTAATGGCAGAGGAAGAAAATATTCCACCACTTTCTGGTAAGAAATATTCTTTAATATTGCTAGGATTTTGTAATTTTAACTAATTATATAATTACTCTGTTATTTAATATAAATAGATCAAGACGGTACTGATACTTCCCAATCAAAAGATGCCTATATACCAGAAGAACCTACTCAGGATATCTCAATTTCCTTATTGGATATACAAATGCCAGAAACCCCAGAGAGCACCAAAGGACAAATAAGCGATGGCGATACATCGAGATTGGAAAGTCCAAAGATGGTCAAACCAGTACTTGGAAAAGTTCAAGCTAAAAAACGATTAATGGCATTTGCTAATAAGTTTAAAGTGCTTCTTAAACCTCAAGTTAAATCAAATTTGTCTCAGCATTCCACTGGAGCTTTAAAAATGAAAGATAAAACAGCACAAGACGACATGAATATGAATAAATCCAAAAAAAAGACAGGTAATATAACAAAATATATTTCTCTATTAATTATTGCATTTTCTATATAACTTTTCGATGCAGTTGTAATAAATGAATTAAGTAAATTATTATATTAATCCATATAATATAAATTGATAAAATCTTTTTTATTTGTAAAATAAAAGGTTTTTGCAATATAATTTAAAATGTATGTCTTCATTTAAAATGTATGTAAAAATATTCAAATTTGTTAAAAAGAAAGAATATACACATATACACATAATTTTGGAATTTATAAATATTTGTGTCTATTTTTAAAAAGATTAAAAAATTTTTATAATACATATGTTCCATAGAAGAAAAACTTTTGGCTATTGAAGAAATTCGAAGAGAAGAATCTAAAAGCAAAATGTTATTAGCAGAAGCCATGGCTGCAGGTACTATTTTTATATGAATATAATTATAAAATATATTATATTATTTTATATCAAATTTATATAATAAATAATTTATAATTTAAATATTAATAACAAATAATATAATTAAACAATATCAAATATGGCAATGACTTTTTGTAGCGAGTATGGAAGAAGAACATCATAGTAAGAATATATCTGGTTTAATAGAAAATACAAGACATATGAAACAGAGAAATAAACACGAGAGAACAAACGAGTCTCGTAAAAATAGATCAGCAGTGGAACGAAAATATTCAGAAAGGTATCAGAAAGTAGTATATTTGATGATAATGTATTTTTTTTCTAATTTTTACACATATACATATACATACAATTATTTTCTATTATTCTTTCTTTTTATCTTGATTCTCAAAAATAATCTTTAAGATATCGACATCGTGACAAAACTGATAGAGACAGCACAAATCAGGAAGTAAAAGATAGAAGTGGAAGCATAGAACGCTCTACACGAAAATCTCAAGATAGAGAAAAGCACAAGAAAGATAAAAAAAGGAAAGATGATAGGGATAGACGAGACAGTAATAGAATGGAATCAAGTCGGGACAAACGAGACGAAGGTAAAGATAGAAAAGAAAATGAAAAAGAGAGAAAGGAAGAAACAAAAGAAAAGAGAGACAATGCAAAGAATAAAAAGGAAAATATAAAAGATAAGCGAAATGATACATTGGAAATAGAAGCAGAAGGTAAAGATAAAAAAGATAAAGATAAAGATAGATTAAGGGAAAAGGAATTAATTAAATGTAATTCTTGGGCGGAATTACGTAAATCTGGTTTAACTCTAGAAGATATTATTCAGTTTAGAAAACATGATAATTCTGAACGAGTGATAAAAAACAGGTACTTCATATATAAATTAATTAAAAATTCTAATTTCTATATTCTCATTTCTAATTTCTATAGATTCTAAATTTTATATATATATATGTATGCATTGATATATTTTAGAACAGCGCAAGATTTTACACGTCATTTTGAGCAAATGTTAATGTTGAACAATTACCATTTGAAACGTCAAGCAGTAATAGTTGAGGGACTTGATGGACCCAGAAAATATCCACCTGAATCAATTAGGACAACAAAACGAGCGAAAGGATCGCAATTATTATATTGCGAAAATCCGCATATATCTCTTTTTTTACGTGTTTCGCAACTTCTCGAAGTTGTCACGCCTGAACATCGTGAAAAAATACGAGATATATGCGAAGCATCTTCACTACGGTACATTATATTTCCTATTCGAACTTTTTTTTACTTAAATCTTTTAATTATTTAAATCCTTATATAATAGGGATGATACAGAAGACACAGAAGATATAGTGCAGCAAGAGCGTAATTGGTACCAGCAAATAAATTCACTTAAGTATCGTAAAGATGTCAAATGGCAAATATCTGTAGAGTTACCAAAATCAAAATGGGACAGTGAAGAGGAGGAGGGGTCTAATGGTATAATAAAAGAAGAAATTGAGAAAGCAGCAAACAAACTGCATGTTCCTTTGAATCAACGTAAGTACTTTTTTGATAATAAAGTTGATTAAATTTTGATGTACACAACATGAATATTGAAATATCATAATCAACAAAATCCATTTTATTTTAAAAGAAGAAAGCTGTGCCACATCTTCCAACGTAATTGAAGATAAAGTCGATAATAATATTGGAGAAGTTAAAGAGAATGATGAATCCAATGAGAAGACAGTCGACGAAACAATGATAAATGATAAAATTCCGGAATCTCCTTTGTTACAGTCTACCGGCGATGAAAAACTAGCTTCTGAATATGAACAATTTATGAAAATGGTATGCACTGATATCCCATTGCCAACTGTGACAGATGTTACTAAAGAATATTCTACAAAAAAGAATGCTATTAAATCTGCTTCCCCTCATTCTTATCATGAATTCAATATAGAATCTAACTCAGTGGAGGATAATGCAAACATTGAAATAACATTAAAAAATTTTGAGAAAGCAGAAAAATTGCAAGGCTCTATAAAGAGTATGGAAGAATCAATAACTTCCATAGATAGTCAAATACAAATTGCTGAAAATATACAAATTGAACATACAAATAATAATGAATCCGAAGACTCGAAATCGATACCGAGTGATTGGGAAAATGTTAGAATCAAAGTTGAGCGATTGAGTGATGAAAATACAGACTCCAGAGAAGTGAAAAATAAGAAGACACGAAAAAGGGAATCCAGTAGTAATTCATCAAGTAGTACTAGTTCTTCCGACTCGGAAAGAGGGAAAAAAAAGAAATACAAGAAAATATTAAGTAATACATCTTCTTCTGATTCCGATAGTACAGATAGTAGCAGTAGTAGTAGCAGTGACTCCAGTAGCTCGGATGAGAAAAGAAAACGAAAACGGAAAAAGAAAAAGGCTGATAAAAAAAGGAAAAAAGCAAGACGTGCTGCGCGAACGAAGAAAAAACGAAGGAGAAAGATAAGCACTGATTCTAGCAGCAGTGATTCAGATGAACGCAGAAAAAAGAAGAGAAGGATTAAAAAGAAAAAGGAAATTAAACAATTTGATATAAAATCCATTAATAATGGAGATATGAGCACATCCAGATCTCCGATAATGTCTTCGCCATCAGATAGAACAAAAATATTGCACTCGACAATTCCGACAAAAAAAGTTAAAGAAGAAGCTATAACTGAAGACAAAATAAGAACTGATCAAGTCATGTCAACGAGAAGAAGCATTCCTGGTATAAATATACATAGTACTGAAAGAAAACAGAGAGGAAGAAGAAAAGAAAACAAATCTAATGAAGGTTTTATGGAAGAATGGGAAATGGATTCTATGATCCCAACTCAACAAAATGATGATGATACATCAAGCCAGGATCATATCGAATTTGGAAAAATTGATAGTTTAGAGAATGAGAAACATCGAAGGAAAAGAAAGTATAGTCGAGATAATAGTGAGCAAGATAAAGATAGGTCATCGAAAATCAATGAAGAAAAACTTCATAGAGGAAAAGAAAGATCAGATGAAGAACTTGAAACGAAAAAGAGGAAAAGAAAAGAGAAGGATATAAGAAGTAGCACCGAATTTCTTGCAGATTGGGAAAGAGAAAGTGAACGTATTACGCAACAAATTATACAGAACGAAGTAAAATTTTCAAAAAAGATAGGAAAACAAAAGAAAGAGACATGGGGAGAAACAGATTTCGACATATTAAATGTACCATCTTTGACACAACTCGAAAAAGAAGTATGTCAAAAACAACTTTTAGTAGATGAATGGGAAGTAGATAGCTTGGAAGCCTTATCAGATCTGAATCTGAATAAACGAAAGAGCAATCCAAGTACATCGAAAAAAATAGGAAAGGAAGTTAGATATGATAAGAAAACAGATACTTATATTGCGATAGAAAAAGAAAGGGCCAGAGAAATGAAAAAGAAACAAGAACGTTTATGCGCGATAAGGATATGGGAGGAAGAGCAGGAGGAAGGTGAAAGAGAGGAGATGATGCTTTTGCAGCAAAAGAGAAAGCGTAGAAAAGACGATTGGGACATAGAAGAAGAATCGTTTTTATGCAAGAATAATGAAGAAATAGGAATTCATAAGATTAATAACATTATTGGAATAGAGAAAGATTGGACTAAATCAAACGAAGATACAAATATTAAAGAAGACTCGACTAAATTAGCGATGAAACTTGAACCAATTACTTCTAAACGAATTAAAAAAAGTCGTTGGGATATGGGATCACAATCAGAAGAAAAGTCAGATGTTAAAGATATTTGGGAAGAAGAATATGCCGAATGGTCTAAGATTAATAAGTGCGAACAGAAGCTTGGAAAAACGGAAAAGACAGAGTCTTACGCTGCGGAATATACAGAAAGTTCCAAATCTGATATTATAGAATTCCATCATAAAAAATCACAAAATAGAGAATTATTAGAAAAATCCTGGACATCGGAAGAAATTAAATCTATGCAAGTAAAGAAGATAGAAGATATATCAATAAAAAATTTAATATCCACAGAAATAAATAAAGAGCAAATTATATCTAAAAAGGAGCTTCAAAACAGAGATCAATATAAAAACATTCTAGGATTGGATACAAACTTTAAAGAGAAAACTATAGAATTGTATAGTCCTAGTTCTCCAGCACTCTCTCAAAAGTCTCAGGTAAATAATTTGTATATAGTTATATATTATCTAGATATATTTATTTAATCTACATGTATCTATAATATAGTGATTAATTACAATAATTTCTTCTTGTTATAAATAATTATTTCTCATGTTTTATAGGAAGCAGAAACATCTAATGACAGTAACCTTTCTAATTCTGTGCCCTGTGAAAAAAGAAGGAAAGAAACATCGATTACAATAGAAGAATTGTCGATTCCTACAGATAGTATACCTTTACAATTAACGAAATTACGTGATATCAAACATGCAACAAATGAAAACATTGAAAAAATTCTAGATAAAGTACAATTAGAGGATGAAAATTCTATCCATAAATTCGATATTAAACATTCGGATAATTTATTTAATGACTTGTCTTCTAATGAACCTTGTTCGGAAAAATATAGTTCTAAATCAATATGTATGGATATTTTTGCGGAATATATATCGGAAGAATCACATAATAAACAATGTGTTACGAATTCTGATATAAGTCCGGAAGCTCATATAAAAGATGATGAAGGAAAAACAGCGCTTAAACTTATCCCTAAGCAACTCTTGATTCGGCGTACAAATGAACAAATAAAACCAAAACGTATTTTAGAAGCACCATTGCAGGATCCTGACGAGCATGCCCAAGCTCTGTTGTCAATACAAAAGAAGTTATTAGAAACACATGCATTGAAGGACAATATTGAAAAGCCCTCAAATGAAGAATCAATAGATCAATTTAAATCGAGATATAATATCCCAAGCAATAGCGAAACCGATAAATTATTAGATACAAACGAATTTGCTATGGTTTCCAAATCATCAATAATAATAGAACAACAATCAAAATCTCCAACATCAGAGAAAATAGCATCTGTTCAATCTGAGCAATCTGAAAATTACAACAAAGAGAACAAAAATGATAATATAAAGAAATATAAAAACACTCGAAATCTGAATGATATCAATACTCTATCAAGTGGACGATCTCCCATCAGAGAACAGAGAAGAAAAAGTCCTAGTAAAAAAGAGAATGAAAAGCGATATTCACATGATTACGGTAAAGATAAGAAAGACAGAAAATCTGATGATACAGAGAAATCTGACAGAAAAGATAACAGAAATTCGAAAACAGATTTGACAGATAGCCGAAGAAAGTCGAGTCCTTCAGGACGAGGAAGAAAGAAGAGAAGCAAAAGTCCATATGCTTCATGGGAACGACAGAGAAGCGGAAGTAAAAGTCCTGGCCACAGCTGGAGCAGAAGTCGCAGCAGAAGCCCACAACAGAAAAGAAAAGATGAAGCTAATATGCGAAAAGAGAAAAAAAGGGAAAGATATGATGATGAGAGATCAAATAGATCGAGAACAGATGAAAGAAGAGAGAAAGGATATCAACGATCTCCACGTTTTAACTACAATGAAGGTAATATTATTTATAGGTATATATTATTTTCCCATTTTTGGAAGATTATCTTTTAATCTATTTAATTGTCAAATAATATTTATATATAGATAACTTTAAGAAGCATGGTTCTGTATCTTCTAAAAGTAATCGTGATGATTGGAATAGAAGAAGAAATGATAGTATAGATAGAGATCGTGAACAAGATGTTAGATCATATGATTCAATAGATATGGTGAAAGATAGAACAATGGAATCTGAGACATATAGAGATACCAGGTATTTATAAAAATTTATTTATATATTTTTCATATATTTGATAATTTTATATATCATATAAAAGATTCCAATGAAAATATTGAAATATCATAAATATTGAGAAATAGTTTATATTTTACATAAAATTTGTATATATTTTTACTTATATTTATTACAATTTATCATGTGTTAATAATAATAGAAATAGATTAAGAATATTATACTAGCTTTTTAATAAAATGTAAATTATAATTATATGTAATAAATATCTCTAGATTTCATGCAGAAGGAGAAGCATTTTGGCAATATGAAGGCAACAATATTTTACGAGATGGTAATGAATCTATAGATTCTTATGCTGCTGGACAAGATTTGTCCCTTGAATATGATGATCGAGCATATTATAGAGGAGGAAGTCTAGAAAGGCAAAACTCTCCACAACATTCTTCTACATCAAGATATAAAAGAAGGTATTTAAAATTTGTTACTTCTTCTCTATTAAATACACTAATTTTACTTGGATAAATATTTAACATGCTTTTTTCATTTATTAGTGAAAGATCTAGTACAAGAAGAGAGCGCCAATGGGAAAAAGAAAAAGATGCTTTGGATTTGGATCGTCACGGGCATCTTACACATAGATCACGAAATCGGACGCCACCGCGATCAAGGCATTCACCTACACGACAAGTTGAACGGTTCAGACGAAAATCTAGATCACGATCACGATCTTGGTCACGATCAAGCTCACAATCTAGATCAACATCAAGATCGAGGCCAAAAATGAGATCACGGTCCAGATCAAATAGCAGATCTCCGTCAAACCGAAGATCCAGAATGAGATCGATATCTCCATCGAGATTAAGAAGCCCGGAACATGGATTGAGGTTATTGGAATTGCGGTCTTCCAGGTAGGAACTAATGGAATTTGCATGAACGCTGTTTCTTCCGTTGTTTCTTTCGTTTGGGATAAATGATTAATTTTGAACGTAGATCTCCCTCGCCCGGAAGAGGTAGACTGAACGAAATAGGAAGGGAAAGGAAGGACGAGGACGAAAACGAAAACAGAAAACTTAATGTTTGTTGTGAAAGGGGTAGACGTATAGAGACTATAGTTCAATCGGGGGTTACATCGGGAACGAACATCTTAGACTCAGAAATGGGTATTAATAACAGCATGGACACAGCAGTTGCAAGCTTCCAATATAATGAGATTGAGGGTGGAAATGAATATTATTATACAGAGAATAATTTAACTTATCCTCCTTGTATAGACGATTCAACTGCGAGCTCACCGAAACGTTTATCGCTCGATGATAGGTAAGGACTTGCGCCAGGTCCTTCCTAACCCATATTCTATTATTACATATTAAATTAAAAGAAAATTAATCTTATATAAGAGAGATGATCATTTTACACTAAAAACTATCAATATATAATTTATTAATTTATTTATATAATTTTTACAGATTAGAACTAGAATTGGGCATTAAAAAGCAGCAGAACAAGGATTCCACTTCTTCAGAATATCCTCCTAATTTTAATCCCAACGTCGTTGTTTATCCATCGCCTCCTCCACATCAGCAACATCAAATGATGTACAGGCAACAGCCTACTGTTTTACAGGTACTTGCTTACTCTTGCTTACTTTTGGTTATTCTTACTTTTCATAACTAATAAGAATTCTTCTTCTTGTTTATAAAGAATATATTAACATGATAATAAATATAATAATAAATGATGTCTAACAACAATTTTTGCTCAATATTTTTCGTTGTTGTCAAAAAAATTTATTAATATTAGTATTATCTTCTATGTCAAGGTTGGAAATGTTTTGCAAGTGGTCCCAGCTGACTTCAATGGAGTACAATCAGGACGTCGAGAGCATATATCTACAGTCGCAACTCCGCCTGCGCGAGCTGGATCTAATCAAGTGGTTCGCGTAGGTAACGTTCTTCAAGTAGTGCCTACATCGTTAGATTGGAGCACCGATCAATCATCGACCGCAGATCAATCGAGCAGAGTTTTATATTCCTCCTCAGCGGTTCCGGCGCCTTCGTCAGTATCCGCGACTCCTATATCTGTACCTGTTCCTGTACCAGTCCCTTTGCCAGTCCCTGTACCACCAGCTGTTCCTGTGACGAACAATCTTGCTTCCGTAACAACTATGTCACCTGTTGCTCCATTGCCACTCTCATTACCAGTACCTGTACCCGTGCCAGTTCCTGCAACAGCAATAACATTCTCGAGAAACGAAGTTCAACCACAAAGTAAGTATAAATCTATCATTCATATATTTTTCTGAAATTTCATATGAAACTTAACGAATAAATTATTTACATTGTAGAAATAATCCAACCTGTGTATAATTATGAAGCTATACTTGAAACACGTCGTAAAGAGCGAGAAGAACGCAAAAGATTGCGTGAATTACGCAGAAAGGAAAAGGAACGTCGAAAGATAGAACGGACAAATCGACGAGCATTACGATTACTAGAAAAGAATAGTATGCTCGCACGACAAGCTAGTGGTGTTTCATTGGATCATCGTAAAAGTTCGACTATGGATTCATCAGTTCTAAAAGCGCTTCGAGAAGGAGAAGAAATTGAATCTCAACCAATTAATTCTGTAAAAGAAGAAGAAGAAATAGCACCTATAAAAGAAGATGAGGAGGACGCTGCTGTGGATGAAGATGAAGATGAAGATGAGGATGAAGCAGAGGTTGAAGCTGAAACCGAAGCTGATATTGAAGCGGAAGCGGAAGATGATGAAGAAGAAGAAGAGGAAGCAGAAGATGAAGACGAAGATGATGATGATGATGACGAAAAATTACCACAGATGATTAATCAACGAACGGAAATTGAAACGATTGATGAAACGACATCTGTTGATACAAACAAAAATCCAGCAGAAATTGAAATTAAGAAAGAGTGGCCAGAACTGCCACCTCCGCCATTAAAAGGCATATTGATCGCACCGGGATTTAGGTTTGTCAAGATTAGCTTTTATATTTGTTAATTCATAAAATAATATTATTTCATAGAGATTTAATACATTAATTATTCAATATTATACAATCATTAATTATTTTGATGCATTATCAAATAAATGAATTTTTTTTTCAGAAGAGATGCAATTTCTAATGGCGATTTGGACAATTTATCGGACACAGATGATAAAATTGGTAGTGACAAAGACGAAGAAGCAGTTAAAAATAATGAATGCGACAAAGATGCGGAGCCTGATGCTAAACTGAGTAAATCAAGATTAGCAAGATTATTGAATAAGACAAAGAAGAATAAAAAATCAGTTCAATTTGCTGATGGTATAAAACCTGGCGAAGGTACAAGTCCTAGTGGCGGTGAAGGAGATATGCCTTCACCACCACCTCCCACAGGAATAAGTTTCCGCGAAGGATTCAAAGATTTGAGGAGAGATAAGATTTATAACTCTCGAAAGAGAAAACAGGAAAAGAGAGCGAGACCACCAAAAGCAAAGAAAAAAGTTAAGGTATAGATTATTTTCTGATTTGTCTAGAATTTGGAATAGAAAATATATAAATTTGAATAAATAATATATTTTCTTTTGCAGGTAAAAATAATTAAGTTAAAAAAACCGCGCGTTACTCCATTAACGGCTATGATGATGGATGACTCTGACGAAATGGATGACCGTTCACCACCCCCGCCACCTCCTGGTTCTCCGCCGCCACCACATCTTTGGCCCAGCTATCTCTCGGCTTATAATACAGCAGTTCGCACGGTTGAACAACCGCAAACGACTTCCACTTTGACGTCAGTTCAAGCTCCACCACCGCCGACTCCATTGCCTCTTTTAATTCCACCACCACCGTTAAATTATACAATCCAACCATGCACTAAAGCTTAAGTTAGCATTTAAGCAAATTTTGTATATTATTTGGAATAGTAGTTTGTATATAGATACGTCACTTCGTAACATAATGATGTATACCTATATATTGAATTGGATAATGAAAATGAGAACTGTATATTAGTCTCAAAGTTGAGATAATGAAATTAAAAAGAAATGTGAAGTATATATGTACACATGCATATATATATATATATATATATATATATATATATATATATACATATACATATGCGTACACACAGATACACACATACACATAGAGATAATTAATATTGTAAATATTATTACAATATAGTCATTACTTTCGACCAAGAATAATATTGTTATAAATCTTGAGATCCATTGTGTCCATAATTTTTAGTAACTTCATATTTCTAATTCAGTTCATATATTTTCGATATCAAGAAACATAAAATATATTAGAAGTCATAATAGCAATAGATAATGTAATTATTCATCAACCTGTCGCATTATTAGTAACACTCGTTATTATAAAAATATATTCAGAAATATAATTATATGTACATTATATCATAATTTGTCATAAATATATATGACTCGAAGATAGATTATATTATTTATATCTCTTATATTATTACATATACATTTCTTATATTATTATACATTATCTAATTTATATAAAAAATTTTTCTAATTGATCTTTTGTATTTTCAGATATGTATTTCAATTTTTCTGTTTAATAGTTTTCAGAAAAACGTTTTCCCGAAATTTTTCACGTTCTTATATACTAAATATCTATTATGCTTTTATATATTTTAAGATCTTAAGCAGATAATATAACATGATATAACACATCAGCAACATTAATTATACACATTTATTATTAATTTCAAACAATTTTAGATAAACTTCACAAAAATTTTAAAATATTTTGCAATATTTTCTTGTTTGAGCTAAAGATAAAATTGAAGCATGTAGATTCATTGCATAGAATTGCATTTTCCAATTACCATATTACATAACTCAACAATATAACATCAATAGTCTATTGAATATCTGCAATCACATAATTAATTATATAATTATACAGATATAATATAATTGATTAATTTATATCACATTAGATTCTTATCTCAAAAAATCAATCTGCAGTGTGCATATTTGCGCTTTATCAGTGCATATCGTACTAGATGAAAATATACTCACTTATTGATAACAGTGACGACATCTCGGCCGCTTAAAATATATTGCCAATAAGCGTATTTTATATCTTGTAAATACCAAATATATCTATTACACATAACAACGGTTCTAATATAATCGTAATATAATTTTCAGGCAATACGATATTCAACGTATATGTTCATAGTTTGTAATTGTTTTCATTAAATCATAGCATAAAATCATAATACAAAAACAAGATGAAAATAGCTGTCGTTGGCAGTGGAGTTGTTGGATTAACAACTGCTCATTTTTTGCAAAATGAATTAATGCATAATGCTGAAATAACAGTTTTTGCCGAAGATTTTGATAATATTGTTAGTTACGTGGCAGCAGGAATTTTTCGAATTGGTTCTTCATATCATGGCCCAAGTGAGAAGATAACAAGGTAAATCGATGTTATTTATAACTATTTAATTGTAATCTGCTATATTTTATTAAGGCAATATAATTATATGAATATATATTTAAATTAATATATTATACTAAAACGATACTTCTGATTTTGTTCAGAAATTATAAATAAATTAATAGATGTAAATATATATGGTATAATATATATTTATAATCAATTATTTTTTTAAGAAAATGGATAAAAGATTCTTATGAATATTACGATAACATTCGAAGAACGAATGAAGCTTCTCATGCTGGAATAATCGATATTTCTGGATATATATTTGCTAATTCTTCTCCGAACATTGTTAAAGTAAAAATAAATAAGAAATAATTTTTATTAAATTTTTATTTGGCATTTGAATTCAATATTAATAAATTAATTTTAATTTTTAATTAGAATCATTGGCTCGAACCTATTGTACCAATATATAGAAAAGCAACAGAAGAAGAATTACGATTAGTTAATGGCAGTTGGAAATATGGGTCATTTTTTTCAACTCTTCTTACGCAATGTAATTTATATCTGCCATGGATTAGACAAAAGTAAGTTATATATAACATAATTAGGAAATCATGTTATGTCAATCAAATTCATTATAAATTATGAATTATCAGATTGGAAACAAACGGAATTACATTCAAAAAACGATACTTAAATTCTTTCAATGAGTTGCTTGGTGATTTCGACATCATAATGAATTGCACCGGACTTGGTGCACGCAATTTATGCAATGATAAACATCTTGTTGCTATACAGGGTCAAACACACAAAGTATAATATTTTTAATAAAATATCTATCTTTCTTTTTCATTAAAACTTTATTCTTAATGTTTTTCTATACAAATTATTAATCACAAATAATTTATAACTTTATATTATTTGTATAGATAAAGGCACCATGGATAAAAATGTTTTTTTATGGGGAACTTGATACTTACATTATACCAAGTTTTGATGGCATAGTTACTTTAGGTGGATCAAGAAATTTCGATTGTGAAAAAATGGAAATATGTCCATATGAAGGCGCAGCAATTCGCGAAAGGTGTATAAAGCTAGTTCCATCTTTAGCAACTGCAGAGATCATCCGACAAGAAATTGGTCTACGACCGCACAGAGAAGGCGGTGTTAAAGTTGGAGGAGAGATAATCACTAACGATGGCGCTAAAAGCATAGTTAGTATTTGGTAAGAAGAGGATAAATTGCAGATTAATTGCATTGTATTTTTTACAGATTGTACATAATTATGGACATGGTGGTTATGGAGTTTGTACGGCACCTGGAACTGCTATTGAAGCTATTAACACAGCCATCCAACTTTATAAATGTTCCAATGCGAATTCCAAATTATAATTAATTCACTGTTTTTTTTCCACTATATATTATATTTCTAAGTACACATATTATACTTTATACTATATACATTATAAACGATATTATTGAGAAATATTTTTTCATCTATAAATACAATTTTTATTAAGAAATTTATATACGAAAGTTGAATGATTAGTTAAGTTTAATACTGCATGGTATTGTGTTTGCCAAAATGCATTTGCAATTGTGACATGTAAAGATCTATTATAATGAGTAAAATATACTTGTTTGTTTATAAATAAAAATTGTGTCTCTATTAATGAAAAAATGCATATTGTCGACTGTAAATGAAATTATTTCTTTTTTCTCAAAACATATTTTAACATTTGCTAGAAGTCAGAAGCTACATTTTTTCTTTTTAACAGTACTATTATTGTACAAAGTATATCACGTGAGTTGTCCATGGATTATTATAAGAAATGTGAAGTGAAAAGTTGAATATAATGCTTGATGTTTATGAATGCATTATGAAATTACTAATCTATAAACTTATAAATATCATGTCATTAAGAATCTAATAACTTTTTTCACATCGAGCACTAAATCAGTTAAATCAAATGATCACATCACTGTGAGAAAAAAACTTGTCAGTCTATCTGGATACTACTTTTTGCCAGGTTTTACATTTTTCCGTGGTGGTGCTCCCCATCTTAATGCACTGCTATCAACTGTAAGACGTGGCCTCTTATATTGGCTACTCTTTATATGTTCCTCCACTAATTTAGGTGTGACGCAAATGACGTGTTGACCCTTCCAGTACTTAACCATGTTCATACTTTGTAAAGTCGATATGATGTCGGTTTGTGAAATGCTAGTCATTTGACTATAAATTGGACATACATTATCATTTATGTTCTTAGTATTAAAATATTTGTTAATCTGGTTGACACTTCACCTAAGATCTTTAATACTAAGTGTTCCTCTAAAATCTCGAAGAATTTCTAGCAGAATCCAGCTCCAATAGCTACGGTAAGATAATTTCCCCAAGTCGCTCAAAGGTTTTTCTGGACTTCCAACAGTTTGTTCAATTCTGCTTAATTCATAACTAAAAGCTATCAATAATTTACCATAGCCCTGTCTTTGGAAAGGTGGTAGAGTTAAGATACATGCAACATTATTGCCATCAGGTGATTCCTTCTCCTGAAAATGAAAAATTTATAAATAAAAGTTAAAAGCAGATTCTATTAGATATTTGAATTATTTTATTGATACAAATTCTCTTCAAGATAAATTCAAATAAGACAAAGCATTTTTAATAATTTAGGCAAAATTTGCTATCATTGTATCACTTTTTAAAATTAAAAGAAAATGATAAAAAAAATTAGCAAAAAAGTTTGTGCCTTACATAATTATCATACCTTTGAAAAATAACCAACTAAATGTGCTCCATGCTTATCCACTTCACATAAAATATAAAAAAGAAAAGGTTCTACATCGAAATATAGTGTTTTGTGATCCAGAAATAATTTAGCTAACAAGCATAGATTTTGACAATAAATCTTGTGTTCTCTGCCATCCACTTCCCAAATACTCAATGTTCCTTTTCGATAAATTTCCTTTCCAACTGGTTGCCTATGAGTACATTCACTCTAAAATATTAAGCATATCACATTATAATCAAAATATATATCACAAGAACAATACAAATCATACTTTAATCTTACCATGTGATATCTGTATGTTTTCTCGAGGCGCATATATTTCAAACAATACTCACAGATCCAAAGTTTTGGTTGTTTGCCATATTCTTCCGGATATGGACTAAAATACCAAGTATCTATCTCATATTTGCCTAAAAACAAACTTTTGCAAATCATGAGATCCTTTTTGCATTATTTGGATTATATAAATGAATGCAACAATAATATTTACCAATCTGTATTCTATCTATATATTTAACTTTTGTTATAGCTTCATGTTCTTTTTCTAATGCAGCTGTAGTAGGATCCATTTCTGCATAAGTCTAAGTAATAAAAATATAACAATGTATAGATAGATGATATATTAATAGCAAAACCAATAAAATTTATGTTTATAATGCTATTGTATTATATTTACCTTCTGTACATGATTAATCTCGTCATGGCGTCTTTTTTGATTCCTAGTAATTTTACGATCAGAAGAATCTGCTAACAGATCAGTTCCAGGATTCCTATCATGTCGTTCTATTTCATTCATGTCAAATCTGCTAGACATGATCCTATCACGAGGTACCCACTCATCCAATCTTCTATTATGTCCTTCATAATGGACATAGTATTCATAATGATTCTCATTCTCATTGTAACGTGTCTGGATAATTTCAGCAGGATCTGCACAACAATAAAACAACTATAATAATATAAAATAGTTTATAATGATTTCTCATTTATCAAGATACAAATAGATTCCTCATATAGAAAATTTGTACATTTATTACATGCATTATATCCTCTGCAATATTTCCTATTGCCGGTAAAATTATATAAATACGACATAGTTATAAGTATACATAGTAGTATAATGCTCAAATTTTCAAAAATCTTAATAAAAAGGAAGTAATATAAAAAAAAGAAATATCTATAAAACGAAAAAATAAAGAGTTTACATAGATAAAAGGCTGATCTTACGCACGCCAGGAGTCATCAGATCTGCGAACGAGATAATGTTCGCCTATATCGAGCGGTAATTCTTCGAGGCTGTCTGCATCATCGCCAGACCCCTTCCCGCCATTTGTTAATGTATTCTCGCGCTTCTCTTGCTTGACCATTGTTTCTTTTGCCGCCGTATTACTGCCGTCTTTACTTCTCTGTTCGGACTCGGCCATCTTCCGATTAGACCTCACGCGCCACAGAAATTACATTCGGCAACGTGAAATATCCAAAAATAGTTGAACATTGCACTTGCTGATGCAACAACGCAACGATTCCTGTGACCGCAACACAACTATATACTACGTCCAGTTTTTTCATTACCATTTCTTTTATCTACATTTACTTCAAATTATTTACACTTTCTGTACTCGAAAAGAGATAAATGTACTTTTATACTTAGAAGGAAACGAGATAAAAGATAAAATATTGGTCTAATCGATGCTAAAAAAGAACGATAATACAATCTCTATAATACAATCATAATATAATCATTGTTGTTATATAATGTATAATATATAATATATAATATATAATATATAACATATATATTATATAATTATTAGTCGTTATTGGCAACGAAATTTCATGGAGAAATTTCTTTGAACTCGACTATCAAACGGTTTCAGAAAAAAGCAAGAAAAGTTCGTACTACATATATTTTAATTATATTTTATTTTTCAGTATTTAATAGTGATATAATAAAAATTATTGAAATCAGTAAATTTACTAAAAAGATTTTCATTGGTCAATACCTAGTAAATAATTATGATTATTTCTGTAATTTTAATTATGTAATCTAACAGTTAACTTCAAAGAAAAGCGAATAGAGATTAAGCGGGAATAAAGCGTATCGCAAGGTTGGCTATCCTGTCTCGTAAACCATAGTGAAGAAGCAGAGTAGCAGCGTCGTGACTTGTATACGCGTAAGCCAATTTTTAAGTAAATTAGGAAGCGTTATAGTTGGATTCAGCAAGCGAAAAAGTAACAATCGTGCGAGTAGCTTTTTGTACATTTTTGACTTATTTATTAATTCCAGTTTCCGTCTTTTATCGCATTATCAATGGATACTTCGGTCGGTTATCATGCCACTTCGGAGACAGCAACGGCTGGAACGGTATGCTTCAATTTTCCATTTTCCCCATTTTTTCTCTCTTTTTCCTGTCATCTGCCCTTTATCGCATGTTTTCTATGAAACAAACTAATCGCATCGTATTATCCATGTATTCGCTCTTATGAAAAGATCAATAAATTAGACGATCGGCGTCATGACGCAAGCAATCAAAATCTGTTATTTTCTCACAGAGATGGTTGGTACCTTTCGATTGTTCATTTTCTTGCACATTCCTTCACGTGGAAGTGCTTGAAAGTGAACTTGATTACGACGCCATTTTGTATCTTTTTCCTCATTGTTCGCATATCGTATCGCGAGACTCATTTCTTTCTCTTTGTTTTCGCCATTTTCGTCAAGACGTCGCAGTTACACGTAAGTAGTATGGCCGACTCGGCGTGAGTCGAGCGCGCGAGATAAATTGACTCAGCGTCGCTGAGGCAGTATATTTTAATGGCTGATATTGCAGCTTTTAGGCGGGCTTTTTTACATTGCATTGTGACGCAATGTATCATGTTGCACAAGTATTGTATATGCCGTTGTATATTTGGTAACAATAATTATATATATAATTTCTTTTCTCTCCCCTCTCCTGCTGCTATATATGCTCTCTCTCTCCCCCCCTCCCTCTTTCTCTCTCTCCCTCTCTCTCCCTCCCACGCGCCCGCGGTGCGTGCGCACATGTATGAAGGGGAGAGAAAAAGAGAGGAGGATGATAGATGATAGGTGTTTTGAGGAGAAATGTTGAATCCTCAAAGAAAAAAGGAAATGCTTTGTTCATTTATCTTCTGTAATTTGTATTATTGTAGAATTGTATTTTCAATACAAAATACATGTACTTAATTATTTATTTAAATATTACTATCTATAATAAATCTACTATAATAATACTATCTATAATATAATATCTATCTATAATAATACTACCAATAATAAATCAAAGAAATATATTTTCAGATGGTATCATCTAATCAACCGGTAAGATCATATATATATATTTAATCTTTTTTATTATTAATTAATATATTATATATGTGATAAATAATTTCATTGAAATATAAACTATTAAATTA
Source organism: Eciton burchellii (assembly GCA_020341155.1). NCBI lineage: Eukaryota > Metazoa > Arthropoda > Insecta > Hymenoptera > Formicidae > Eciton > Eciton burchellii. The sequence continues at coordinate 126,204 of JAHMML010000078.1, forward strand.
TCTATTTTGCAGTATTTTATTACAAAATCATTGTAAATGCTCAGTATATTTTACATTATTGTAATCCTATATATTCTGTAAAATGTTTTAGCACAACTGAGCAATAATAAATCTCGAACAGACACCATACATTCTGCAACAGATGTATGGTCGATTTCAGAGATACAAATATTATTAATGATAATATAATAATTAATTGATTATGTGATAATTTTTAGATTGTCACATTAAACATTGCAATGATAATATCTTACATTTCAGCGGAAAACGAAAATATTTGTGGGTCGGTTGCCAGAAAATTGTCACAATGATGAATTGCGGCAATTATTCTTACGCTTTGGCGAAGTAACTGAATGTGATGTCATGAACCGATATGGCTTTGTCCACATGGCAAGGGAAGAGGATGCAGCAGCAGCGATTAAAGCACTTCACAATTCCAACTTCAAAGGAGCAACGATCAACGTGGAACAGTCAACTGGAAAATCACGCGGAGGTGGAGGAGGACGCCGAGATGATCGAAGAGGTGGACCTATGAGAGGTGGTAGAGGAGGACGAGACGGTGGTAGAGACGCTCGTCCTGGACCATACAATGATAGAAGAGGTTTGTATATTTTTTATATTAATATTGTTAATTCCGACAAAACTATTTTCTCATTTAATTTTCTTTAAATCTATATATTATATGTATATATATGTACATATTTTCTATATATTCTATGTTTTTTTATTTACATTGATAATACGTCTTCATATATTTTTCATTTATTTCTATTGGTTTCAATACTTTCTTGTCTTATAATAAATATATGTATAAAGTAGGATATTTTTTATATCGATTTGTGACTTATGCGAACGATACATTTTATTACAGAGCACATTGTGAGAAAATAGTATGTTGGAATATAATGTATAACATAACCTTAACAATGTACATTTAAAAACCAATTTGATATCTCAACGCTTTGCAGTTCTTCCGATCCAACTCGTTGGTTACGATGGATCTGCTGCAGGTGGCGTCGCAACGGGGTACACCGATTACAATCGTGGAGCTGGCGACTTTAGCGGCCGTGGAGCGGATTTTGGTACTGGTTATGCTGACCGCGGAGCTTATGGTCAGAACGTGGGTGGTGCAGCAATGGGTTACACTTCGACAGCGCCTGGGATGGGTGGTGGATATGGACCAGCAGCAGGCGCCGTGGGAGGATATGGACCAACAGGTGCAGCGGACTATGGACGAACGGCTGATTATGGGCGTGCAGACTTTGGCGCAAGAACAGATTATGGTAATCATAATGATGGATGAGATTTGCACAATTTAGAAAATATATAATCCTGTCCCTGGTAATCTATGTCACCTGTATTTCATGGATATCATAGAAACAATATTTTCTTTTATTTAATTTTTAATGATATTAAATTTAATATATTTATTTAGTTTTTAATTTTTAATAATTTTCTTAATATACAACTATACTAATATATAACAATATACTAAATGAAAGAAGAAAGAATAAAAAATACACAAACTTTTCAAGTGAAATAAATACAAAATCTTAATGCCTACATTGTTTACAGTTGGTGGCGGTATGGCTGGAGATTTCAATCGTGGTGCACCTGGCCCAGTAGATTATGGCCGTACTGATAATTTTGGTGCTAGTCGCACGGTTGATTATACTGCTAGAAATGATTACGACCGAAGTGCGACTGGACCAATGAGGAACGGTGGTGGCGCCGTTGCCACTACTGGGTATGGAACTGGGTACACTGATGTGGGATATGATGAAAGCCATTGGTAATATAATTATTATTATTTATTTTTCTTATTTTCTTAAATTATTATCATAATTTATTATAAAATAACAGATTCTGAGTCTCTTACATCTTAATATTGAATTATCTTTCAAGCCAAAATGAAATTCGTAAATATATTGAATAATTAAATTTAGGTAATTTCATTTTTATTTTTTGAATATTGTAAATATATAGTTCATTTTGGTTTGAATGGATATAGTATTATTTATTTTTTAATTGCAAAGTGTTTACATTATGTAAATAAGAGTACATGATTATAAATCAAATATAATTTTATTCATAATTTGAAATATTTTTACATAATAGACTTTACTAAATTTATAAAATTAATTTTCTCTTAATAATATATATTTAATTATATTTAAGATTCTAATCTGAATGCAATGAAATATAAATAATTTATTTTAGTGATTTATATATTTTCTTTCATTGTCGATACATTTATATTTTTATCCAAAATAAAAAAAATTAATTTTAATATTAATAAGAATTATTTTAAAAAATTATCAAAATTATTAATCAATAATTATTAATATACAAAAAATTGTATTCTACAAGATATTATTGTTATAGTAATTTTTCAAATTATTTATATTACATTGCATAACTTGATTTTAGCATTTTTACATTACAACAGCTTTATTACCTACTGAGAGTGAGAAAACTTTTTTTTATTTACTTTATGAATTGTTTTTTATGTATGAAATTTGAATGTCAGCACTGAAAATTATTATCTTTCTTATTACATTTGAATTATTTTTCTTATTCAATTGAAGTTGAAAGAAATTGAATTACGATTTTCAGTGTAGGCAATCAAATATTTTAAATTTATATAATATTTATTTATAAAAGTTTAAGTTTACATATATAAATATTTTGCTGTTAAATATTGATTTAGATTTTATATCTTGATCTTTGTATTTTGATTTCGTATAAATTTTAATTATTAAAGCTTTTTATACATGTTTATTACATTCTGATGAGTAAATATAATTTGAAAAATGACAATTTAAAAAAAATTTATAAAATTTAAGAACTTTACAATTTTATTTTAATTGTTATTAAACGCTATTTTCATTCTAACTTGAGAGACTTTTATAATACAAAGAACATTTTCAAACGATTTAAAAGATATATTGCAATAATTACTTATGTAGTAATGTAGTGATATTCTAAATGTCACTCAGGATAAAATGAAAATAAGTTAAATAAGACTATATATGAATAAATAAATTATATAGATATATGAATAGACATTATCAGAATGGGCTAAGGAATATGATAAATTTGGGGGAAAGAGCAAATAAATCAGGAAGCTGCAATGGAAAAAAGAAATGATCTTTCTGATAATAATATAATTTCATTTAATAGGCCAATGAGTACTGGACCTAGCTACAGCACTGGCGCACCTAGTTATAGCACTGGTCCAGGACCACAAACTGACATGTTTAGTAGAAGACCTGGTAGTGCCGTCCCCAGTGGTGGATATCCACCAGTCGCTGGCGGGTAAGTTATAAATCATAACAACCATGGTATTTACATGTGTTTTTTCATATGACTAATCCGCTTTTTTGTAATATAGTTATGCTGAAGGATATGACAGAGCAGATGCATACGGTCCTCCACGTGGCGGTGGACGGTAAGTTACACATTATTGTTTTATCTTGTTCCGTAAAGCTGCGACTCTAAAAATAACACCACACACATGCTGACATTGAAAAGCGAAGAGAATCTATGCGTATGCTTGAATCAATCTGGCGTCATCACTCTACTTTGCGCTATATATGCCTCTCTCTCGTTCTTATTCTCGATTATGTGTGATACACATGCGAATCGACACAGGTTAAATATTTCTGTAAAAAGTATAAGATGTAACACTTAGCGCGATGATATTCGGCTACGATGCGTATAATACCCACGCATATGCACGCACAACTTTTTTGCGCGAACAAATTCTTGCTTTTATCGGTACGCATGCAATAGGGACCAACGTTTTTATCTTATGAGTGTAAAAGAGAACAGAGGTTGAGGATCACCATGGCTAATAGAGTTTTGTGAATCTAATTCGTAGCTGATAATATGCATCTTGCATTTTATATGAATATAATTTTTTACATCGCATATTTATATATTTTCCATACATATTATTAAATATTCGATTACTAAATATTTTCTATATGAGTTATTCATTTTGGTTAATTAATAACGCAGTAATATTTTGAAAGTAAGAACTGTATTTAATAAATCTTGTGAAATTAACTGCACAAAATTATTTAATAAGTATAATATATTCATAATATATATAATTATTTAATAATATATTCATAATATATTCATAATATATATAATTATTTAATAATATATTCATAAATAAGATTGAAAGTGTAATGGTATTAATAATAGTATTTGTAGGCAAATTTACTATCTTCTATGAATTAAATTAATTTTTTATCATATATGTATATATAATATACATAATACGCAGTAATCACCATGCATCTGTGAAATCTCACCTCTCTTCTTTTACGTACTCCGCAAAAGCTCTCGATCTCAGCGTTCATCTGAAATGCGCTATGCGACAAACTTGTTGATAGTTTCGTAAAAAAATGCGCTGAAAACGATAATTTCTTTTCTATAAACATTCTATAAACGCGAATATTTCCGCGTAATGATTGATAACTGTGAATATTTCCGCAGCGTAGAATATCGCGAAAATCTGCGATATCTAGAGATATCTTTTCCGGAAGACCCGGAAATTCCACAAATTTTTGAAACTTTATATTACCTATAAATGCAATATAAACAATATAAACTGATCATCATGATATATGTTTTCGCACAGTTACGGCGTGCGCGACTATGCATCTTTCGTGTTTGCTCTTCTTATCTTCTATATGATCTGATATAATTTTCCAATTTACGCGATATATTCTGATAAAAAGAATGCGTTGCGTTGCAGTTATTGCGTCCATGATGAATGACATCACGATGATTGTCGAATATTCGATGAATCTTTCGATTTCATAAATTTTGAAACTTGAAATCTCTCCGTTCTCTACGAGTCATTTTCCAAATGCACTTGCGACAGTGCCGAAAGATGACTAATTGCTTCTTACATGTATGACAGTTCATCAGAACTGGGCACAAGTTTTGTTGTTTGTTTTTGTTTTTCCTATTTTTAATAGAAATCTAAGCTGTGTGTATGTGTACACACACGCACACACACACACACTTATACATAACATACGCAGTATCTAACATATATATTTAATATTTTCCTTAAATAAAAGAATTTTTATGATTCTCATAGTACATATTTTTCATATAAAGATGTACGATTAAATAATAAAATTTCGAAATTTATTTTATTATAATGTTAAATAAAGTTAATGTAATGCGAAAAATTTAATAATAGATAACGTGTACGAAAAAAATATTTTACCCAGATCTGATAGCTGGTTTTAGTAAGTATGTTACGTGCATTGCGACGTGGGGAAAAATACGATATTCAAATCATGCTATCATCGGAATAATACGCTTGAATTCGTATCACGATGAATTCCGCGCTAATCGCGCATGCCAGTGTTACACCTTATACTTTCTTCTTGCTCCTTGCATAGCAAGGCGTTCACGTCATTAATTCTCCGATTTTTCATTTTTCTGACCTTTTAGCTTCCCAGGTCCGGCAGACGCGATGCCACCGAGGTACTAAAAGTGTACTAATGCAAACACATTAGCGCATGCGAAAGGCAACAGTAAAAAAAATACCTTTAGGTGATTATTTGCTTATGGATTTAATTACTTAGGAACCTCTGCGTTTAATATTTGGAATCCATATGGAATCCATGACTATAATGAAAACAATATATGTAACTTATAGATCTTATGTTCAGTTGTATCATTAAGATACAGTAAGCAAATGAGGATAATATTACAGTATCACAATAAATTATACAAATAATTAATTAAGTGCAAACTTAGTTTTCATGAGTTATGGATTACAAATTTATAAAATGAAGTGTAATTAAGTTGCATTAATTCATCGTGTATTATGTCATAATAATTCATTTGAAGAAAGTTTTTGGCATTATATTGTTCATGTAGTTTGTGTTCACAATTCTTTTATTCTCTTTTTCCATGAATAAATAGGATTGAATATATTATATTAATGTGGGTTAAATATTTTCCTCAACGCAATTCTTTGAATGCCCACATTATAAACATAAATAATTCTGCTGTACTCTATAAGATTAGTTCTACAAAAAATGACTTTAACTATGTACTATAATTAATCCTGAAATTCATTTTGTGTAATCCTTTTTTACATATAAGAACTTGAATAATATTTTAAATGTTTATTGATAAAAACAAAAAACATAATAATAATAACTAGTAATGTACCTTTATATAAAAGAAATAAAATGCAAAAGAGTAACCGAAAATGATCAAAATCTCTTATAATCTAATTCATTTTTTCTTCTTTTCTTAGAGTTGATTTCTACGTGATTTAATATGATTCATATATATAAATCCGTCTTAAAATTTAATTATTTCTTGATTGTCAAGATATATATCACAAAAAATATCACAACAGCATTTCTTCTTTAATAACATTCATCTTGAACATAATTTATGAGTAAAAATGTTTATTTTGTTTTCAAGATATTTTGTCTTTATTTTTTTCTTTTAAGATAAAGATATATAACGTTAATTAATTATATGAGATAATTATTTATCATTATATTATTATAAAGTATAGTTTTTTATCTTAACATCATATCATGCTACTTTGTAAAAGAGATTGTAGTAGCGATAAGAAACAGATATTAATTATTCATTCAATATATCAATCTCTATGCTATTGATAGGAGCGAAAAGAAGAAATCGCTTAATAATAATCAGCGTGCGTCCAATTCTATTACATAATATTTTTAATAATTCGAGAGCGTTATATATTGTAATCTTGAATTATTTTTAGGATAATTCTATAATAACTTTCAGAAATTTCAGAAATTATGATATATTATATAGCAACAATATTCATACAATATAAAAAATCTGTACAATAATAATAATTCAAGACATGAATGATAGTTTTAGAATGAGCTTGACATAATAGGAGCATAATAGGGAAATTCGGGGATTTTATGGTAATGGAAAACGTCAATCTCTAGCTGGTGCAGTTTATTTAGTTAGGTCTGTACTGAAACGCTGATTTGTGAATGTGCGGTGAACGCGTTGCCGTACGTTATCCTGGTGGCGGCTTGTCGACCTGCGATTATTGAAGAACCGATTACTCGCTATGCGTGGCTACCCGTAGATGCGACGATCAGCGAATAAACCAACCTGCGATATTTGGATAATGCGCCACAAATTGCGTTTGCGCTCAAAGCTGGCGTGCTTTGAATTTAACCAAGAAGGTATGTTCAACGCGTGCGACCTTATACTTTATTTGTTAAAGATACCAATGTGCTCTTGAGCCTATCACCATACTATATCGATATCCCATTAAGTGCGAATGGAGAATGTCCGGTCGAACAAAACGTAATAATGTTAAACGTGAAAAGGAAAAAAGATCGTCGATCATTAATGAATCGTATGCGCGCGTGTAAAGAAAGCGACCGCTTTTTTTTGAAGATCTCAGCATGTTGCGATATTGCGATAAAAATGCATCGATTCTAATTCCGTCTCTTACATATGCTCGCAAATTAACTTCTCTTTCAAGATATAACTAATATAATATTTCAATGAAGTATATATATAGATATTATCAAAATATTAAGGTATATCCAGATCATTTATTTGAATCCGAATAATTGCTTTGAACATTTTCTATTCTTTTCTTCTATTCTTTTTCTTAATCTTATCGAGAATTAAATAAATTAAATATAAATGTTTAGAACAGTACATTTTACAATTTCAAGAATTCAATAATAACACATTTTAATCAATATTATTTTATATTAATTTATGCAATTATTTTTTCTTATTGTGCATGTTAGATCATATTCTCTGATACATTGAAAATTAATAAAATTTAATTTTATTAAAATAAATTCATAAAATGAAAATATGCATATTTTATAAAACATATTTTCTATTAAATTAATGCTTTTATTAATATTTCACGAGATGGAATTAGAACGCAAGATAAACGAATGCGATATATGAATCGAGAAAAGCGTAGATTATTTATTTTTTAAACGTAATAACCGGATATATATATAAACGGAATTTATAAACTTATTAGGCTGTTGCCTTGTCGAATCTTTTCCTATAATAAATTATTAAAAGTTCCATCCGTCCTTTCGCGATGAAACTAAGCGTCATGCTACGAGATATGCATCTTTGGAAATAACTTTTAATGTTGATATAAGAATATCATAAAAATTTTTTTAAATTGTCGACCTGCACAGCGCTCCTATTAATTGTTTAATTGATGCATTATAATACATCATTGGAATCAATTTCCAAAAAGTGCACTTCTTCATTTTACGAAACATCAGTTTAGGAAATGTCTTTTATATATGATTTTTATAATTAATTTCGCAAGATATAAAATTAAAATTCGTAAAATGAAATAACATTCAATAGCATCACTAATTATCAAAAATTTTTCTGATCATTGACTTCAGTTTTCATACAAGGTGTTTTTACAAGTAAACAATAGTACTATAAGTTAGTCTTCTTATTATATTAAGCCTATAAAATTAGTGGAGTATTTCATTACGTTCTGTATAATAAGATAATTTTTTTAATAGATTACAAACTGGATGAGGACAAATGGATGGACATTGAGATGAACTCAATGGGAACTGCTCAAGAAATATTCAAAATACTCCTCAAAATACTCGTTTGCATGTCCATGGCACAAGAAATGCATAGAAGATGGGTGGTATGGCTGCTTTTAATGAAAGCACACAGGAATAAAGTATTATATATGAATTATTATTATACATTCTTTTAACGGAATATATAAATATAACATTTACAATAACGTTAATATATGCAATAAAATAAATTAATTACATAAATTTATATCTTTATTTTTAATCCTAACTTATCAAGTAATAATAAAAATTTTATTTTTTCATTCTTCTTCTAGATACCATATGCTCAATGTAGTGTGTAAAACACCGTATATTCATCGCACATTGTGAATCGTGTCTCTCTTCTGCAAATCTAAATAAAGTGGCAAGACACATATTTGGGATGTCAGTTTCTAATGTTATGGAGCTATGAATAAAATTTGTAAACAACACATGAGATTGTCCTGGGGATTGTCATGAGATGAGGAATAAGAGTTCTTCCTCTTTTTATTAATCATTATAGGTTCTCCCATTATTTTCAATGACACTGAGAAATACCCATTTTTTTTCTTCATCCTCGACAATTAAGAGCTATACCGCTCGTACTTTCTTGTTTTTTTATAGATATTAATGAAACCGGCCCTAATGTCTATCCCCAAAGCCAAGAGAGGAATTTCTTTTTATTTTTTATTCCAATACGATTTGCATCAAAAAAGAGAAAAAGAAGATCGTATATCAATCGTTAGAATCGAGGAGAAGGGGAGGGGAAAGAGGAGGGTTTTTTCTCATATTCGATGCGGGGAATCGAATTCTGGTCTTTTGTCAAACAATAACTCTCGTCTCTCGGCTATTCATTTCTCCACTTGTTCATTATATAAATCTATGTGAATCTGAATGAAAGAAATCTATATGAATTATATGAACTAAGTCATATATTAATCATATTTGTTTGAATTGATTTCGTTTGTGTATCGCGTGTGCGGAGGGAAAAAAGCATGGTATATGAAAAACCAATATAAAAATCTATGTATAGAAATTTTTATTATATGTATTCCATATATATCAAAATAAAAAAATATCTACTTATAAAAGTTCAATTATATGATAAAATAGAATTATATACCCAGATTTTAAAATCAACTGATATATAATAATCTAAGTATAACAATATATAACATATTTGTTTCTTTTGTCCCGTCACCTTTCTGTCAGTAATAGACTCAATCATATACAAATATTGATGGAATTAGGTTCTGGTCCGATACCACCTGCGAGTTTATATACTAGTAACGCTACTTCTATGGCTAGTTTGTTAACATCTAACGGATTTTCACATTCCGCGTAAACTCGTACGATATCTTCAGTTCCGGAAGGTCTGAAAAAAATGATAATAGTATATCAGTATGGTGCCCTTTTTGATCATGTAATGATAGTAGATATAATTATAAATATAAAATAGATTAAATTATTGATAAAGAAAAATATTTTTTGAATATACATATGAGATTATGTAACAATATATTATGTTATACCTGACAAAAGATCGGCCTCTTGAATATTTTGAAACAACTTTATCGATCTCTTCTTGCAAGCCGATAGGAGTTAAGCAATGTCTTTCCGCATTTGTTGTCGTTATAGCATTTCTATCTTTGACTCGGATTTTGAGTTGTTTATTAGGAAGATCATTATAACTCCTTTCCCATTCAATAATATCCCAACCCTTAGCATGTAATATAGTCTCAACTAATAACATATCACTCAATGCATCACCAACCGTCTCATTTATCATATCAATCACGTTTCTTAACTTTTCGGAAGCCAATCTTTCCGTTTCCGAAAGTGCTTCATTTTTAGCATGATTCTTAATAATTTCTTTAGCACTATCTTTGAAGATAATAGTGCCATGTCCATTTGCTTCGAAATAGATTCCAATATCGAATTCTAGTGCTTTTTTATGCAAATGCTTTACACCAGTAGGCACACACACCACTGGAACTCTCAACACATTCGAGATATAATCGGTTGAAGCACCATTAGCATATGCGGTTTGTACTAAACCCAATTGTAGGGACAGACAGCTCGTCTCTAACAATTCCCTAAGATAAGCTGCTACTAATGTTGCTATTCGATCTCCATCCAAAAGATGAAATTTATCATCCTTATCTATATAAAAATATACTACTCTATCAGCATCTCCATCTATACTGGCGCATCGGAGATTTACCGTACGTGGGACATTCAGAGGCAATGTCTGTTGTACTTTGACGTAATCCGCTCCACACATATGATTTAAATCACCATTTCCATCATTGAATAAATTGATGTCCAATGAATCTTGCAAATATTTCTGAAATTCTCTTATTGCGATAGCACCAACACCATTTGCAGTATCCAATTGTAATATATTCGTATATTTGTTATTATTTTTTTCAATACCTCTTATATTTTTGAATACTCCCGCAAGTTTTGAATAATATCCTTGCAGCATGGGATTGCCATAAATACCGTTCGTGTTCGTGCACACTACAATATAATGCAACTGTGGAGTTGTAATTACTCCTAAATCTGTAACAATGCCCTTTAAAGCTTTAATTCCTGCTAATGCAGCATTCAACAAGATAGGGCTGCTTTTACGAGTATCTCTTCCTGTTATCACCGTGGCTGGCATCGACAAATCAATATTTTCCTCCATAGAAATATGTATCAACATTGATATCAAGTCATTATCTTGTACATTAGCTAAATTCGTTGCAATATTCTCCCAGGAGGCTTCCAGCATTTCACCAGCTGGATCAACTAGCTTGATACCATTATCAGGTTCCAAATTATGACTTGCAGTAATCATTAAACCTATGGCAGCTGTAAGACATTAAAATAAATAATCAATTCAAAGCATGAATTTTATATTCACTACTTTTATATTGCTATTTTATATTGCTTTTACCTTTTTTTGCTTTTGATCTTAATACTGCTAAGAGACCCATTCTGTACAAAACATGTACCAAAATATCTGATCTAAAATTAATAGGTGTAAAAATTTTTTTTTTTTATTTTAGATTTATTATGCTATTAATAATGTAAGAATATGAAAGAATTCTACTTACTTTGTTCTAAAACCGGCAGTACCATATTCGATATGTCCATTATGTTTTCGACTATAATTTATATTCATAACATTTTGAAAATAATTTGATTTCATAATGTACTAGTATCTATTTCAATGTTTGTATACACAAAGTTAATAATTGATATATACAGGTACCATATGGTCGAAATCCAAGTCACTGACAATAGCAACTGATATCAAGAATGTTTACCATTAAAGTTCTATCTTCAAAGATTCTGGTCGTGCGCATGTCTATATATTCGTACATCATGACTATTGATTATTCGTAGATATATATAAAGCAGCATGTATTATTAATAATAATAAAATAATGAAATTGAATCAATAAAAAATTATTAAAAAATGTAATATATATATTATATAATTTTTTCTATTTTATCTAGAATATCGGTTTACTTTCTCTAAATATAATAATTGATTAACAATTGATTAACTTTTATGTAATGTTTTATTAATTATGTACGGAGCATAGTGAAATTTTTAGCAATTTAATTACAAATTAACAGTTTTGGAAAATTAGATATCCTATTCATAGTTTTAAAAGAAATGTATGCACGAGTAGTCTATGTAATGTAATCTAATCTGTGAATGAATGAAGATAATCTTTAGTCATGATGTACTTTGGCCATATATAAGGTAGGTTCATAACGTTTGCAAATAAACAAATTTTATATTTGACGAACTTAAGATAAGATACAATAAATCTCTTTTGAAAGAGACATCTTTTATAAATTAATTGCATTAAATACATTAATGGAAACTTGGAAATATATATGATCGATATAAAAAATAATATATTTGAGATATATAAATTATAAATACTATCGTAGATATAAATGAATAATGCACGTTATATAGGATTCATATTATAACATGTCAGAATCACACAACTTTTAATGAGGATAATAACACCCATTCTGTTAGAACATACCATTGTAAATCTATTTCAACATTTTTACATGTAAAATCTGCGATCAGTATTTATGGATTTTATCCAATCCTTATCGAATGTATATTAAATCAAATATTGTAGTATAATTGGAGTTGCTTAATACTGAATACTACTTCAAGAGGTACAACTGGAATCGCTTTCGCGATTAACAAGAAATTGCTTCGTTAGTTTCCCATTTACGTTGAATATCGTCTACGTCGACAAACCGTCGCATCCTTGCATTCCTTAGAACTAGTACTCGCACCATTGTGAGTAGACATCTGATCAGATACATCATTTATAACTATTTCATCAACTTCATCGAGACTATTGCTTCTTGCCGCAGCTTTAGCGCAGCTTGTAGATTTGTGTTTTTCATTCCATAGTGTCGTTGTAGAAATGCATTTTCTTATCTCATGACCGATGGCGGCTCCCAATGGCGGTGGTACTGCATTACCGACCTGTCGATGCTTGTCAAGTATTGTGCCGTAAAAACGAAAAGAGTCGGAAAATCCCTGTGATCTCGCACATTCCCTTACGCTTACTACGCGGTTCTGCGCTGGATGCAAAACACGACCCTGGAAATTCATTATTATGTATACATTACAAATTCTGCATTCATCGAAAATTCATATATTTTTGAAAATTATAGAATAATGATCTCATATTTTCTTTTCGTATGAATAACAAATTTTTTTTATATATTACATAATTTTAATAAGAGATTCTTATCGATCTGTAATGTTACCTGTTTGCCCATCGGCTCTGGATTAGTGACAGTTGTACCAAAAAATCCATCCCATTCAAGTCTGCCATATAAACCTCTCCAATTATGATGTCGATTTCCAGTATGTGGTAAACACCAGGGGATTAACGTATTAAATTGCCTGTCAATGGGATCACATGACCGGCCAGTACTGCAAATGCAGACTCCGCGCAACGCACCCATCGAACTTCTTCCAGCTCTCTTATCATTATGCATATATTCTCTAAAAGATGGAAATTAACTTAAAATATAGCATTAAAATATTAAACTTTAATTAATGAATTATATAAATATATTCAGAAAAGAATTTATAAGATATAATTTATAAGATATAATTATAAGATAATTCATCACATATATAGAAGAAATCAAGTATATATTGTACGTACAATTTTTTGGAAAAAGTGCCATCACTTAATCGCACGGCGATATTTGGCAAATCACGCCAATCGGAACCTGTCGCGCTTGGAATATGAGCCATTCGTGCCTCAACAAGTGGAGCCATCTCCTTACATATGTGATCTCTTAGTATTGACTGATATTGTTTATCTCTCATCTAAAATAAATAAAATGAATTTTGTTGTTTTTAAACAGTTATTTTTAGAAAAATGAAATTCAAACAGTCGATAGTTTTCTTTATCTTATCCAATAGAATTACCTTCCTTTGAAAATGTGTTAATGGTTCACTACCATATGACATTTCCTCCCTGGTCCAACCATTCTTAATATCTGGTAAATCGCACATAGCATCTTTTACAGTGATCGTTCTATACGGTGCTGATTCCGTCCAAACACAATTTGAGAAATACTGAAATGGACATATTTTATAAAAAAAGGTGCAAGTTAATGATTTATAGTAAAATATTATACACCATATTATGAACATAAATGTTCACAAGATAAAAAGAAATACCTTTTTATTATCCACTACTACACTTAATGAACAGCATCGTTTACTAAATACATGCATTGGTTCAGGATATTTTGGAAGTATTTCTCCAGGAGCAGCAGCTAGTATTATCATTCTGCAAATGAATATAGCATCATTATTATGAAATTAAATCTGATATAAAAAAACCATAAATTAAAAGTTAAAGAGAAAATAAAACGAACCTCCTCCTCGTTTGTGGTATCCCATAATTACCAGCTTGGACGATACCGAATGTACATTGATAACCCATTCGAACAAGACACCTTAGAGTTAATTTTAGCACCATACTTTTTTTATAAAACACAAAATTTCGTACGTTTTCCATCACAAAAAATTTCGGTCTATAATAATCGCAGTAAGATAAACACGAAACAATGAGGGAGCTTTTAAATAATGAATACTGCCGAAAATTAAAACGATTCATGCCGCTAAAACCTTGACACGGTGGTCCACCGCATAAAAGTTCAACTTCTCCTTTCTGAGGAAGTTTCTGTCCACTATCATCCGTACGATCACCCTGAAAAATAAAAATATTTTATTAAATTGATTATAAAAATATAATTATAATATAATTTGCTTGTCTTTTATATTATAAACATTATATATATTATATTAAATTTTACATGATTTAAACAAAAGAATGGATTAAAAAACCATCTGTTTTTCATAATGATAATAACAAACAAACAAAATTATCACAATTGCATTATGTATCATAAAACATGATGTAATAGAAACTCACATTCATCACTTTACGTAATAATATGTTACAATCGTCTGAAAATACTACAGTTTTCGGGTTATTCAAGCGATATGCATATGCTGCAGGCTCTTCTTTCTCGATTGCCCATAAATTTTCAGACATTCCCGCTTGATGCAAACCTTCTGATAATCCTATTTTTTATAAAACAAAATTATGATATATCTAATTAAATACAATATACTACAAAACAGATAAAATATTAACCTCCACATCCAGCAAAAATATCCAGTGTTCTCAATTTTCTTTTTATAGAAGGATAATCAATAGGTTTGTCAATAATTGGTTTATTTTCAATTTCTTCTTTCTTTGTTTTTGATTTACTTTTTCCTTTTCCTTTCCCGCATTTACCCATATGAATAATGCTGTAAGGTGGTTCGTCAAATGTTTTTTCTTTAGCATTATAAGCTTCAGTAAAATAAAATCTATTTGGACCACCTATAGACCATTCTTCAACAGATTCGCTGAGGTTTTCAGAATATGTTAGATAACATTTACCGACAACCTCGGAAAATTTTACACTGCACACTATAAAATCAGATAAAAGTTCATTATTATTCTTAGAAAAGAATAATCTTTAATATCAACTATTATATATATTCAATATATTAGACAAAAATTAAATTTATCTAAAATGATAACAGAAAACTCGCAATTTTTCAATTTATTAAATCTTACCTTCATCACTCCAATACACCATATTAAGATCTGATTGTTCCATTAATGTTAGGTCTCGATGAGTATTTTCTGGCCTGTACATTCTGTTCACCTTAATATAAATGTCCGAGGGCGAGACTATCAGATCAGTTGTGGTAGCATATATCATATTTATGTAACCAATGTGAAAAGGTTCGGGTGTATCAATATTTGAGAAGTTTGTTTTTTGATCTGAAACCTTTCTATAAAATTCTGGATATATATCTTCATCCACAACTTCTTTCTTTGGTTTTTGAGCTTCCTGATACGTTTGTATATGTTTAAATTTAAAAGCATTTGGATGCAGAAACACTGCGCTACCCACTCTAAATTCTTCATCTTTATATTTTACTACTCCATAAATCACTTCTTTACTACTCTTTTCTTCTATTCGTTCAGAGACCTAAACAAATAAATCGAATTTTTTAAAGTATATTAGTTTCACATATGTACATACATATACATATGCGCAGTCTTTCTATCTTTAATTTTTTCTTTGATATTATAAATGTTTACCTTAGGTGTATTATATTGTTCTAATGTCCTCAATTGTGCGCAAGCAGGACAAAATCGATGGCTGGTTTCTTTCCGCGGGCATTCCAGATCTGGCAATGGATCTTCAAACCGAGCATTTTCCGGAATATATCTCATTTGATAGAAGAATGTTTTACCATCAACATCTTTTATTTCATCATCTATATCCATATTACCTACAATAACATAAAATTAAGTTAAAACTTTAAAAACATATAAAAGGAATTTCATTTATTTAAAGTCTTTTTTACCTAATTCAGACCAATTGTCAGATACTTTCTTGTGGATAACAGTTGCCTTTGATCTAATAGATGTAAATGTTACATCATCGCAATCATTACTCAGGAATAATTCTATGGGATCCGATGTTTCACCAAGGATAGTATCTGTACCTCTACGAAACCAATTTGCGTGAAATTTTTTCATACCATTCTTATCTTCCCACATGAATATAACTTTAGCAATGTGTAAAGGAATTGCCGGATTTCTTGGCTCTACTAAAACATAGTCATTTATTTGGATTCGCTCATTTCCGACCATCACTGATTTATAATATATTTTTTGGCTATCAACTATTTTATCTTCTTCTTCCCATATTATCTCTTTCTCAAGTTCCTTAAAGTCTTTCTTCGGTTTTTCTTCTATTTTCTCATCTTCTGCAGAACTTTCATATTGTTCTTCATTTTCTGGATCGGAATCATCTGCTTCCTATATATGTTGTAATATACTTAATTACATATTATAGTATGTATATATTTTAAATATTAAATCTATTTTAAGATGCTTGATATCTTATCTTTTTGACATTCCTCCCCTGCTCTCATACACATGAGATCTAATAGCAGATTAAAAATATATGCGAATTACCTGAATTGCCATATTTGGACATCTTCTTCTGATACATGCTTGCTTACTTCTTCCGCTGCCTCCAAATTTCGTCATATCTTTACAAAAACTGCAGATACCACAATCAGGTTGTTGACAATTTTCACAAATACCACAACGTTGTCTTTTGGGTCCCTAATAAAAAAAACAATTTGCTTATATATGATATCATAACTAACATAAATAATAATATATAACAATACATACTGTTGGCATTTTATCATCATGCTTAGCAAGCTGATCAGCAAAAATGTTTTCGAACATGTTGCTAACTAATTTAGTTGTAGTAGCCATTGTCCAAGCTGGCTTCTTAACTTTTTCTATACGACGTGTACGATGAATAGCACCTCTTTTGCCTAATGTAACGCCTGCAAGGTTGGCAAGAGATCGCATACAAGGAGTCGTGATAAGTAAAATGTCATCGGGATTAGCGGACTCATCAAATGATGAAACTTGATCACAAATAAATTGTGCATGACGCAACAGCGCGTCCTCTGTGAATTTTGTCATACCTTTGGGAGGTACCACTGTCTATGATAGTGCAAAAATATAAAATATAAAAATATTGAAATATGAGAATTATTTACTTGAAATGCATTAGATACGAAATAAACTTACTTGAAGTTTGTTTACTAAATCCTCATAAGTTGGACTAATTTCATCTAACAAAAACTCTATGATTAATTTGCTCATGTATATCTTTTCTTTAACAGCATCCATGAACGGTGCATAAGCTTCAGATGGCTCCATTAAAATATATTCCGCAAAAGCAGTGTTAAAACCTATCAATGCCAATTCTCCACCATCGAATCCAGAAATATACCATTCATTTATTGGCCCCATGTCTTTTGTCGGCACACCTCCTTCAGGCGAGGGATCTTCCTCATAAATAGCTTTCATATATCCAGAAAAATACAACATTACATTCTTCTCTATGAGTCCTGTGTCAAACGGACATAGATGTCCATTTTTATCATAAACGCTGAAATAAGTTATTTCTTTATGTAAAATAAAAAAATGTTTAATCTTTTCATACTGTCTTATCAATAAATAAATAATTAATTAATAAACAATAAATAATTTGAATAATATTTTAATGAAACTATAGATAAGCTATACAAATTCTTACCTAAAATAAGTTAATTTATTTTGTGGTCTTTCATCACTTTCATGTATAAAAGATTCGTCTCCTGTAAACAAACATAACTTAGGATCTATTAAAGCTATTTGTTCCTCCACTGCACCATTTGGATGTCCTTGGTATAATCTTGTTTCGTCGCTTAATTTTTGCCTACAGTACTCGCATCGTTCAATTATAACAGGTGCCTTTTTAATTTGTGACTTTAATTGGGACAATTCTTCGTTGCCTTCTATTTTCATCTTTTTCTCCGCATTTTCTTCTATCTGATCTTGATTTATTTGTGGATTGTGATTTTCCTTATCAAATTCTACTGTAGTATTATCGTTTTCTAAGTCCATTTTTACTTCATACTGAGGATCGGATACTTTTGTTTCACTATTTGCTTCAGTAGTTGTTTTCTTTCTTTTCACTAATTGTTTAGAAAATGAGTCCAGCATAAATGGAGTTGTATCTATTGTATCAGTTGTTTCAATGGATTCCTCTATATTAGTAAGTTTCCGACTACGGGACATCCTTCTATTGGTAGACTCTGATTCTTTTGGTACCATAGGTGGCATAATTCTAAATTTATAAACAAAGAATACTTGTATCATTATTTCTCCATTCTCCATTGTCAAAATGAATAATTCTAATAATCACAAATTTATATTATTGTGAAAAAGATATAATGTTTAAACTATATAACATATAACAAATTATGTAACAAATTCTTAGATAAATGTAATAGATTATAAAATATTTTATATATTGTTGTATTTAATAGTGAAAATATTAAATAAACTGAATGGAAAGTTCAACATTTGATATATACAATCTATGTACGATTCAATAATAAGAGAATAAGTTAATAAAATAATAAAATTAATAAAATATAAGAAAACAAGATCTATAAAAAAATGAGGAAAAAATAAATAAAAAATATATATTGCTGCATCAAGAAACAATACATATGAAAATATATAAATGAATAGAATTCAATATCGAAAGAAAAATTTCATTTATTAATGTTTATAGGTTAACAGTTAACAATATTTCCGATATATTTGTAACATCATATATGTATAATTTTACATGATATATTAAAGAAACATATTTTTCTGCTCTATATGTATACGAGAAATACATTTCAGTTTTAACTGAACTGCTTCTTGCATATCTCAATGTCGATTTGTTCGTAACATTACATTCGTTGAAGGGGAAAAAAAGAAAAGGAAAAAAAAAGAGGAAAACTAGGTGGTGATGGTTATAAACGAAATTATCGCGAATATCAAAATATCTCTATAAAGTGGAATAATTACTTTGTTAATAAGATCACGATTGACGAAATAATGTATTTTCCAATTATAAGACACGGCTTATTCGTGTTTATCTGTCTGGGCCCAGATTTCAGTGAGCGTCAGATTGACATGCATGTGCGTGCTTCTAATCAAACACCAATTTCGTTTGATGCACTCGCGAATAATATCACACACAATCCCTTCGCGTAGGATTTACGTGATCGTTGTGAATGAATCACGAGATGTACTATTTTCAACGAATTCACAGTTGTTTACTGTTACCTTCGTACAAAAATGCTCATGCATCTCACTGAGCTCCATACTGTTCCATTCCCGCCAATGTCTCAGTGATGGAGGGATAAATCCCACCACGCGGCAACCTTTTCCCGCGCGTTCAAAAACTTATCTAAAAATTATTATATATATATATATATATATAAAATATTATATAATATTATATGTTGCTATTTATGTAATATCAACTTAATGTCAATTTTTTTTCATATCAATAATTTATTTGATTTTCATATAAAATCTATAAAATTAATATTTAAGGAGAAGCCATATGAACTATTGATTTTGATTTTCGGATTATTGATTAAAAAGAGATTATTAAAAGTGTTACGCTTATGATGTATTACGTATTTATTATGCTTAGATAAACGAGAAAATAATTAACTGCCATAGTATTCTTTGATCAATTATTTTGCTTATGATGTATTTGTTTATTATGCACTCATATTATATTTACAATAACAACAAACAAAATTGATTGGCTAGTGCAATATTCTCTTTGTTAATCTATCACATGCTGTGCATTGATATCATGAATATTAAGATGTAGTATACAAAAAATTAAAAAAATTAAATCCCTAGTAAGATGTTAGTAGCAACATTGCATTCAGCATTCTTAGCCTATATCAATTTGGCGCGTCTATTAAGTGTGATGTTTATTACAACGTCTGATTACTTGACGTTTTAATTTAAAAAAAAATCTGTGAGGAGAGTATTATTTTTATTACGTTGCAAAGAATAATATTCAATAATTTTCTGAGACTTTTTCTGTTAAAATCCATGTGAAAACTGTAACAATGAAGTTACATTGTAACGTTGAAGTTCATTATAGAACACATGCTGAATATTTACATATAAATTCTACAAAGAAAAGATCACATCGTTCTATATTGGCATTTTTTAAAAAACCTAATGAGAACAATGATCCATGTTTGCTTTTGCAAACACAAGGAAACAAGCAAGGCACTAAGTATAAAGTAATTTATAAAGACTTTAATCATATGAATCATTTATATTTTTTCATGAAACAAATTAACATTCTTCATATGTATGCTTTATATATTAACTTATATTTAATTTCCAGATTATTCACAACATAATACAAGTATTTACAAAATTTATAAATGATGGTAAAGCTACAATAAGACTATTGCAACCTTGTCATGATTTAATTATTCAGAGTGATGCTGCCGCATTGAAAAATTTTCTACATATTCTACATCGTATAATGAAAGGTCATTCACAAGATAGTGATTGTTTTTTGACCACTATAAACTCAACAGATTTTGCAAAACCACGAATCAAAGTTGTTATAAAGAAAAAATCTGAATATCCAATTCTAGAAGGTTTTCCATTAACCACAGAAGAACTATTTCTGACCAATTTAAATAGAAAATCTTTCGATCGACAAATTTTAAGATTACAAAATCTGAGAGTACTAGATCTATCAGATAATAAGATTTCCTTTTTGCCAAAGGAATTAGGTACTTTACCACATCTTCAGCATCTTGTTTTATCACGGAATCAGTTTGGAAAATCTCCTGGATTTAAATGGGCATGGCTGGAATCAGCTCCCATTAAGAACAATTTGCTTATTTTAGATTTAAGTGATAATTTTGTAAGTTACATTCCATAACAATTAAGAGATTACAACTAATAGGATACATTTTATTATCTATGAAAAAATTTAGTTTTTCTATTATCATTAATAATATATTATTATTTATAGCTGGCTGAATTACCAGTACAAATTGGGCAATTAAATGCTTTAATAAATTTAAAAGTTTGTGAAAACAGATTCACGCGCTTACCGCATAATATCGGAACACTGATAAGTTTAGAATATTTAGATGTATCAAGAAATAATTTATTATGTTTACCAGGGAATATAAAAAATCTAAGACTGCGCTATTTAAATGTTTCAAAAAATACATTTTTAGATATCAATAAACATAGAAATATTATTATTAGAACAGGAACGTCAAGTCTTACTGAATGGTCAGCTAAACATGTTCTAAAATTTAGGTATATATATTTTTATTTTTATTTTTATTACTTTTTTATTTCTTTTATATATATATATATATATATATATATATATATATATAATTATATTAAGAAATATATGATATATGTAACGTAAAATAATATGTTTGATATTTCTACAGATTATCATATGATGCCACTTTAATACCATACACGTTAGTAAAATTTTTAAATAACGCAAAATACTGCAGTACGTGTAGAACCGCTTGCTTCAATACTTATGCACATATGTTTATGGAATCTACAGAACAAATAGCTTCTGATTTGATAATGACACATACAAGAAATCCTTTGATATTTGAACATTATTTTTGTTCATTAAACTGTTCGCATTTAATGAATAACATGTAATAACGCAATATAATATGTACATAAAGAATTATTTGATATTAATTAGTAAGCAGTTTTATTAACTTAATATATTTTGTAAAACAATCATATAATTTTATATCTATTAGAGTTCATATAATTTTGTCATTTGCATATAGTTGTACTTATTCTTAGATATATTTTCACTAATTATTAACAGATTATTATAATGTTAATTTAAATAGATCTAAAATAAACTAATATTAATTTAAAATAAACTCGAAATTAAAATAATATTAGAAAATTCTACAATTTTTCTTTTTACATTTGCATCTTTATATTTATTTCATTTTCAATATCTTACAGAAAAATAAAAATTTAAAATTATATAAAGAATAATTTTTTTTAAAGATAAAGCATTATAATTAATATAATTTGATAATTATAAGTTTATACTATACATCTTTTCATATTTTAGTAAAAATTTAATCAATTCATTAAGAAATGTAAGAAATACTTATCGAACATATTTGTCTATTTTGAACAATTTATTGTTTATTACTAATGCGCATTTCGTTTGTACATTATATATTAACACTATCGTTTTTTGTATTATTGTATTATTATTATTTCATACTTTTATACATTTGTGTGATGTCTTTTAATACGATAAACAAACGCTTATAATTTATTTTTCTATTTCAATTTATTTTACATTTTTTTTCTTTCTCGTTTTATTCTTTTTCACGAAAATATTCATCATGATTTTTTGAAGAAAAAATTCTGTTGATGTTATCTTAACTTTCTTGGCTAATCTTGGCAAGGTAAAACCCGTATTCTTAAATCTTTGATTAGTCCCAATTGCAAAGGATAAAAGATATTAGGCTCATCAGAAAAAGAAACTGATTCTATCTGATGTTGAATATTATATAGTGTATCATTAGAAAATAATACTGAAACTTTATGAGTTGTAGGAAAAATACATTTTTTTCATTTTGCAATATGTAATAATTTTCTCAAAATGTATCGTAAATATGTCAAAATTATATGTACATATATATGTTACTCATATGTACTAAAATATTTGATTTGTTTTCCGTAAAATATTTATTGCTTGGATCAATTATTTTTTGTAATAGAATTTTCTTGAGTTTCATAAGATTCATAATAGCAGCATTTCTATGCAATCTGATTAGATTTATATTCTTAACTAAATGTAAATCTTTATTTTTGTAAATTTTTCCATTTCAGGATGCATTTTTGCACCATTATATCTAAAAGACCCTTTTATTTCTTTTTTAGTTTTTTCTTTAAGATTTTTTGGCCAATATGCTTCCCAATATTTATTCAACATCATTTACCTGCACGTCAATTACTTGTATTATTTGATCCTTCTGTATATTTAAAAAATATGCATTTGCTCAAAATATATAAAGTTTATGTTCTTTTTTGGATAGTATTACAAGCATTCTTTAACAAGAATATTTATCTTTGAATGCTTATCTTCTTGGAAAGTTAATTTTATTTCAAAATTTGTATTGAATATTATTATCACTAGAACATCAAATGTATGTTTTGGTTAGATAATATTTATTATCTTTTATATAAATTTATTATCTTTTATAACAAAACATATCTCTTTAATGACAACAGAGATCTTAAATTCAAGTTTATCAAAATTATATTTAATTTCTTTGTTCATTATTTTATCAATTATTTTATTTTATTAATAGACATTATCGATAGACTCAGAAGTTTTTACTAATTAAAAAATAAAAATTAGCAATTATTTGTAAAAATTATGTACGAGATAAGTTACATAAATTAGATATTATATATTTAGTATGATATGAATGCATTTATATAATATTTGACATATATACACATATATATATTTCGTGGCTTTCTTAGTTTCCTTTCATTCATTTTCCGATCTTTTTGAGCTTGACTCAAAATTCTTACCGCAAAAACTTAATTTATCCAGTAATCTGTTAATATTATTCTTACTCTTTTGATATCATCACGTAAAAATATTTTTAAAAATCTAAAATTTAGTTTATTAGATATTATATTATATGCAATATACATATATATATACGCAAAATTTTCAAGATTGAATTTAGTAACAATTTTTCCAATATAATTTATAAGATATTTATGTTTCTTTGATTATTAATTCTTTTTAAATTTAAGTTTTCCATACATGAAAAATATTGAAATTATTAATTTCAGAGAGATTGTGATAGAAAAAGATAACTTATGATTTCTTACGAAACAAATTATCTATAATAATGAAGACATTACTTTTGATACTATCATAACTTAAAGCAGATTTAAAGCTATATTTATTTATATCAATTTTCCTCTTTGTCTGATAAAGAAATATCAAATAATTGGATTTTTTCAACTCAGTCACTGTATAAATTATTAACAAATAAAACAAATCGAAAGAACAACCAAAGATATCATTTAATTTCTTATTTTTCAGCTTCCTCGCTTTTTGTTACGCATTATATAAATGAGCACAATTCTCGTATTAAAATATTCATCAAACGCTTTGCCGATTTTTTATCGTTTTATTGACTTTACGTTCGTTTTTTTTATTTCTTTGTATATAAAATAATATATTTCATATATTGTGAATGAATTGGAGGAATGTATCGATTAGCAATGCACATAACTAGCTTAGTCACATGCAATTATTTTAAATAAATCGTGTTTTCATCAAAGGAATTGAGAATTTGTTCTTATTTGTCCTAGTCCCTTGAAATTAGTTATTTTAATCCTTCAGTTGAATTTCTGATGGTTTTAATTTTACTGTAAATAATGATTCACCAAGTTATCTTATATGACGAAAGAAAAAATCAAGAGCTATTAATATAGCGAAATCAATTTTAAATTATTAGGGTATTTCTGGCTTTGTGATTGTTCTCACTGGCTGATATCGATGGAGGGCGGAATCGGCAATTCGATCCGTTCGCGCGAGTCATGGAACAATAAGCCAGTGAATAGAAGAATGTTTTAATTTCTAGGATACGCCACTTAAAACATTATTCGTTGTCGATGGAACATTATGTTGCGTAAATGTTCATACGAGAGAATCATATTCAATACGGTATCTTCGTGATCAGTGTATCTTTGAGATAAAAAAAATTGCATAAATGTGTCAGTGAAGGATCCTCTCCAAGAGTTTCATTAGGACTATATTCATTATCTTGTTTATCTTCTTCTACGGGATTTTGCTTGAAATTTGCACGTGATATATAGATCTAACGATGGCGATTGGTCCTGAAAATTTCGTCGCGTGGAAGCAACAGATTCTGCTTTTTCTATTTATGTTAAGTCAAATCAGTAGTGGCCATGACGAGGGCATATATACCCTTCGATATACTAGTGAGAATTTCTCTATGGAAATCGTAAAGAAGAATCACTTTGTTATGTTCTATGCACCATGGTAAATATGTTTACAAATATGTTTCATAACATTGAATTTCCTTGATATTAAGATATAAAAGATGAGAGATGAAACAATGTCTGGCTGAATTAATATTAATTCTTATAAACATAAAAATTTTCTTAAGGTGTGGTCACTGCCAAAAACTTGGACCTATATGGGATCAATTAGCAAAAATATCAAATGAGGAATATAATAATATAAAAATCGCTAAAGTCGATTGTACAACAGAAAGTACTTTATGCAGTGAGCAAGATATCACTGGCTATCCTACGTGAGCCAATTTAATTTACTTTGTAAATTGTAGCATGTGTCATTGATATATTTATTTAAAGAAAGATTTCATTAAATTCCATTAAAAATTTATTTTTATCTACATATGTGATAATAAATTATATATATAATCTTTTTATTTCTATTTAAAAAGATTAATTTGTTACACACACACGCACACGCACGCGCGCGCGCGCGCGCGCGCACACACACACACACACACACACACACACACATATATATATATGTTTGTATTGCCTGCATAAATTATTCTATATAGAATTATATCTTAATTGTATTGTAATATTTTGGGAATTACAGACTTAAATTTTATAAAGCTGGAGAAAATAAAGGCATCAAATTCAGAGGAACTCGAGATTTACCTTCCTTGACATCTTTTATTAATGATCAACTAGGCAGTTCTTCTCCGGTATATGTTGTTTGATTTCTTTCTCCATTTTATATTAAATTGTTATTGATTATTAATCATTTCCTTTTATAATGATCACATTTTAGGTCGAAGACATCATACCATCTCCTCCAGAACCAGTAAATGGATTATTGGAATTAACGGAGCAGACATTTGAAAAACACGTTTCTTTTGGATATCATTTTGTTAAATTTTATGCACCTTGGTGCGGACACTGCCAGAAATTAGCACCAACTTGGGACGAATTAGCAAACAGTCTTCGTAATGATGATATAGTTAGTATTTCTAAGATAGATTGTACCAGGCATCGCAGCATTTGTGGTCAATTTGACATTAAAGGATATCCTACATTGTTGTGGATTGAAGATGGCAAAAAGGTATCCATGACATTAAAAACTATTTTTTATTATTTTCTCCAAATAAAAGAATGTTATTTAAATAAAATATTTTTAAAACAGTATTCTTATATGTAAACAAATGAAACTGAAATTTTCAGATAGATAAATATATTGGTCAACGTACTCACGAAGAACTGAAAACTTATGTGTCAATGATGTTAGCTAAGAATGTATCGAGTCAGAAAAAAGGAAGTACTGAAGAGATCCCGAACACCATATTGAGTTTGACACCCAATGCTTTCAGGATCAGTATCAAAAAGGGTCTCTCTTTTGTGAAATTCTTTGCGCCTTGGTGCGGACATTGTAAACGTTTGGCTTCCACATGGGACGAGTTGAACAAGAAATTTATTGCCAATAATAACGTGAATATTCTCAAAGTTGATTGCACGCTCGAAGTGAACAAACAATTGTGCGATGAACAAGAGGTCGAAGGTTTCCCCACATTGTATTTATATCGAGACGGACGTAAGATCACTGAATATGACGGTTCACGTAATCTTGATGATTTATATGAATACGTAATGACTCAATACCAGATACACGACGAATTATAATTTATTTGTCGTTAAAGCATTGAAATAAGTCAATAATATATTTCCAATAGTATTTTAAGTAGCTAATTTAATCAGACATATATATGCATATGTGTTGATTTTTTATTCATTATCCAAAGACAATGAACTTTTTTCATTTTTATACCTTGCACTGAAAAGAACAGTATGTTAAGGTATTTATTAGAATCTCGTGTCAAAAAACTGTGCTTCCAAAATATATCTATTTATGATCTTATTCCATTTGTATTGCATCTTTATGCTTATCTTTCCTTTTATTTTATTTTTAAAGGTTCGTAATAAAATTGAATATATGTTAAATCAATTAAATTTCTGAGATAATTGATATCGCATATATTTATCTGTAGAACTTGCGATATGGAGACTTCCGATGAGAAAAATCATTTTCAATAAGAATATATACATATGTAACGAATTATATATTGTATACATAATGACATGATAACTCAATGTTTCTTGGTGTTTTGGTTTCTATATCGTTGTATAACGATATATTAATGTATAATAAGCTATATTGCGAGTCGATATCTAAAAGCGCCTCATAATGTGTAATAAATATCATCACGTCAATAAATGAGTTCGATACTTTTGTTCGACCTTTATTATTATGATAAATCGCTGGATCGAAAAAAACAAAGATCGAGATAACATTTTTCTACGAATTGCAATTGCAAAGAATTTAGCGAAATAAAGCGTTACTATTGAACAATTGAATAATTTACATAAACAATTTGCAATAAAAAATAGATACTTTCACAAATATTTTGCGATAAAATTAATAATTCATTTCTCGCTTTTCCACACAGATGCTAACAAGGTTTACAATAAGACACGTTAAAATTCTCATTGTCGATAATGCGATACTGAAAATTCTTATAGGTCATGAAATTTGTGTTACGCATTTCACTGGAATGATCAAAGATCTTCCTGGCTACTGGTGGGAAGCTTGGCACATTTGCGGCAGCTGCTATTTCATCATAATAAGCCCATTGCCTATCTTTGAATTTGTTGATATGTCTCAGCTAAAAAGAAAAAAGATATTATTAAAAGTTTTTCTTTTCATCATTTTATAAATTAAATAGATTTATATTTTAGCCATTTTCTATCACATATATGTCTGTATATTACTGTATATTCTCTGTTAAAAAGATATAATTTTGGTTATCCTGCTATAATATATCTTTTATTAATTATCTTCTTTCAATTTTTTTTTCTTTTATAAACTTGATAAATTAATCATTAATCTTACCAAAATGCCTTGAGCTAACAAGGATTGCTTCTCTATTTCATATTCTTTGCGCATTTGTTGCGCCGACGGCAATTGGATACGACCTTCGAGTATTCCAAGGATGTATTGCGCTTGAATATGAAACATTGGAAATGGTATCACAATTGCTGGTATACCCATGAAGAATAGATTCGTATAATCCATATGTACTACATGTTTATAGATGGGTTCAACATGATTATCGTTTGTACATATCTCAACTTTACTTGACATAAAAGGATACGTAAACTTGTAACCTGAAAAAAACTGATTATCATGAATAAAGAATATAAAGCTTCGTTAAATGTTCTGATTGATAAAAGTTATTCTAATTATTACCAGTGCAATATATGAAACTATCCACTTCTGCCCAGGTACCATCGTGAAAAATGAAGACCTTTCCTTGGATAGATTCAATACCGGCTTTCTGTTCAATATTGTTCAACATTTTCGAATCTATCTGTTCTTGTAAATTATGACTCAGATATACCTAGATTAAAAAATAAAATATATAAAATAATATATAAAATAATAATAATATATAAAATAAATAAATATATAAAAAAATTAATATGTTATTATGTATCATGAAGAATCATGTAGAAGAATCAAGCATTATATCTTCAAATGGCAAATATATATTACGGATAATATTCGAAATTTTAATAATTGTAATATAAAAAAATATGTGTGTGATTTTAATATTAATAAATAATTGTAAGTGATTTTATATTTGTTAAAGATGACAGGCAATGTATAGATACGCGTACTTTATTAGCATGCTGCGCGACTTCCATGGCGATATCTATGCCAGACCAGGATGCTCCGAGTATGCAAACATTCTTATTGGCATAAATGTCCGGTACTCTGTATTGATGGCTGTGTATGCATCCGCCGCGGAAGCTTTCGATACCTGGAATATGTGGAACGTGGCCGACAGTATAATGACCATTGCACAATACCACGGCATCAAAAGTTTTCATGGTCTCTACTTTGCTCTTTAGATCCTCGTATGTCACGGTCCACAATGTCTGGCCATTCTTTAAGGTTTCTGGTTCTACATGTTTTACCACAGTGTTCAACTAAAAATGAGCATAATTCAGTATCAATAATAAAAAATGATAGTTCATCGTAATGCAATCTTGCTGTCAGATTAACGTAAGATGCTTTTCTCTCATGCTCTCTCTCAATATATCCATGTATCCGACAACAAATGAGAATAATATTAATTCTGATTTTCTGATACGATCCAGAAATTTACCTTAATATACGAATAGAGATTGAAATGCTCTGCATAGTTCATGAGATATTCTCTTATTATGGTATGACTAGGAAAAGACGAACCACCTGGATCTCGAAAGGGAAAATCAGGTATTTGCATTATTTCCTTCGGAATGTTCGTCCTATGAAAAATAAGAAAATCATATTTTCCTTCATTTTTTTTGAAGAACGCGCAAGTTTTAGTAATCTTTTGTGATCTAAAAGATTGATCATTCTGCATACATGCGATTTTAAGCATTAAACAAAACGATTGCCATTTACATGTAAAAGTTTAACTTTTTATTCTTCAATATTGATGCTTGAGATCAGATATTAATACTATGTTAGAAGTTAAAAACTTAGATATATGCATTCCTCAAATTGATTTCAATGAAAATGTCCCCTATGAATCCTCTTAGCAGTTCTCTTATCTGTAATCTAAGTTTTTGAAATTTCCATTTAGTTTCCCGACGATTATTATCGATCTACATTGTTGATCGGTTGCTTGATTATAAAGTTATCGTCTTTGTGCTTGCTTCTTTTCCGGAATTGGCCGTCAAGGAATCTTTTGCCTCGTTAACGTGTCACAAAGTGTATCGCGTGTCAGCAAAGTTTATCGCTCTTGTATATTAGACTGAGTGTCCGAATGTATGTCTATACGCACGCATACATGTCCAAATGTCATCTTTATTCTCCATAATCGAGGAGACGAAGATTTTTTATTGTTTTACACAATGAACGCAAAAAAAATCTTCTGAGCTATTTATTGTTACCTGTTATCAGCGTTTTGCGCTTCAGTTATCTATATATGCGAATATATAAATTTATTTTGTCTCTTTGTCTGTTTTGTCTCTTTTGTCTTTATCGAATTATCATTATAATTATCATATTATTACAGTTATAGAACTAATTCATGATTGTATTACTGCAGTACAATTAATCATATGATATGAATTGTATGGCACAAAGATTACGAATAACTAGTGAAAAGCGGTTTTTATGATATAAGATAGTGATAGATCTCAACCTTTAAACGGCATCGCTTCTGATGAAGTCATGCTCCGCCCTCTTGGCGTGCGCCACTTGCGCAATTTTATTCGTTTTTTTATAATAAATTGTATAATGCGTTCTCTAAATTACTTTAATTAAAAAATGATTCGATAGCAAAGATATATATATATATATACGGATATATACACGGACTCATATATGACTTTAAGATTCGATCGAATCCTATCTTAATATTGACTGAATCCTTTTAATATCGATCATGCATTTTGATTATACTGTGCACAATACTATATCCATCAGTTTAATTTTTCGTTGTCGAAAGATAATAAATTCTTGTTGATATTTTTTATCTAGTTGCAGTCGAATATATGTCTGCTTACCTGAGATTCTTATACATGCTGCTGTGGATTAAAAGTCCATTCTTATCCAGATGCGTTTCATCGGTATAAACCCATGTACCACCAATCTGATCAGTTTGCTCGAACATCATCAAACTATAAATGTTTAATTTGGATACTACATGACGAGCCACTATCAAACCGGCCACTCCACTACCTACAATAGCGATTCTCGTTTTGCTACTCGGCATGATTTTAGATAGAAATACTTATTTAAGAAAGAGACTTTTTACATTAGTGTCTTTCACATTAGGGTGATTTTCGATCTGATTTTATTTATCGAAATGATAAATAAAAAGAAAAAAAAAACTTTGTAAATAATATTCGTTATATATTGGGCACGAATGTTTTTCCGTACTCTCTCGGTCAAAGGCTGAATTAAGACTAAGCAGTCAAAGCTTTAGTTTGTTTACCAGCTAACTAAAAGCAGTCCAAGATTAAAAGCAAGTCCACGTTGCATTCTTACCACTCGATGTCCCCACGCTGTTGACATAACTATGAAAAACTTCTGTTTTTTCTATGCGAGTTACAGCATATCCTCGTTTTCTGATGAAATTATAGCAAGTTTACAGTTAGCGCGGAAATGAAAGCCTGCGATTGAACTCGTTAATAACAGTTCGCGAGAAACTTTAGGGTGATCGTAGATCGTAGTTGGATCAATTATGGAGAGTATATTCATGTTTGAGTATAATTTAGACACATTTCCGAAGTCAAATTATTAGACTTCAATAGAGCATTAATCCGAATTAATTCCTTTTTTACTTAATATTACACTTCATAAAAAATCAAATACGATGGTTTGTAATATCGGACAAACATCAAACGAGTTGTATTTTGCATAATATCTGATCTGTTCGTATCTTGTTTCCAATTTTGCAATATGTTCCTATGATCGATAATTAAATGATAATAAGTGCATTGCGAAAATGAATAGGAGTTAAAAATGTGTCGTACAATTCCTATGCGACAATTATATAAAATTGTACATTTTATCGTATATTATCGTATATCGTCAGAAGAAATTCGCGGTGAAATAGTCAATTTTTTGCTGTATATACTAATATAAAATTACTGTAATTAATTCCTGCCTAGCCTAGATTCTTGCTATTCCTGCTGAGATTGCTGCTTGATTACGGCGAAAAGAACCAGATTGGAAATGCGAAAATATCCATTTAATTACCATTTACTGAGTTTCTCGCTTTCTGTGTAAAATTATGCTATTTAAAAATTCGTTATTAGATCTCATACTCTTTTTCTTTGTAAGAGCTCCAGTTTTTTTGGTTCTTCTCAGTTTTTGAAACTTGAAAGCATAACGTGATATTACATCATACAAAAATACAAACGTAAGTATACTCATTTGCATGTTTGTGTATATTATGATTAATAAATATTTACGGATAGAATGGATTAGGAAATATTTAGAACATCTTGAAGAATATTGCGAACGATGAATTCCGTAATTATATAATACTATTATCGGATTTCCAATTAAATCACTTAGTTCTGATATTCACATTGCATATGTGTGCGCGTATTTTGCATAATATACAGATAATTGCATAATATAAATCTAAGATAAAAATTATTTTGTATAAGACTAAACGCTACATATCTCAATCCATCTACGATTTACAAAGAAATCTCGTAATTATTATCTAATAATATCATTATTATCTATTTATCGGTTTAATATCGCTGTCTCGGCTAATGCTCTCATATAAAATACATTTTGCATATATTGCATATTTTTATTCCTATCGTATGTTATGTCTATGTATAATAAATTTTATTGTTTATGTCTGATATTCCAGTCACTTATTATGCGATTCACAAAAAGATAAGACAAAATACGACATTAGCCACTTTATTAGTTATATTAGCCGCTCTTCAATTCGCATTATGCATTTTTTTGCAAATTAAAGGAAGCGAATTTGAGGAAGCGTAATTTAATAATCAGAATAATTCGTAAGAGATTCATTCAAATTTCCTGATTCGATAAGAAATAATATTTTTAAAATGAACAAATAATTCCATGATATATGTATCATGACGCATATAATTGGAACTTTCTAAAATAGAATATTCATCTTTTCTCTATTTCTCTGAATTATAATTTCTCTTATTCTCGCGTGTGTATACATGTATACATTATATATATATATATATATATATATATATATATATATAATCATTATATATATATATATATATCATATTATAGATATATAATATTTCGTATATAAAATTTGATTTGAGATATCACGGATTTTTCGAATTAGTACTTCTCAAACCGATCCTATGTATTAATGATAACGAATTTATATAGGAGCATGTATTTTGACATAGAAGTACGATTATTCAGCCTTACCATCTAGACTGTTACGGAGAATCTTGTGTTTACAGAGGAATCTTCCGCTCTAAAAAAAAATAATTTTCAGCTAATGTCGTAATTAACGTTTCCTCAAAGCTAATATCTTATCAGTCTATTATTTGTGAATATCTTGTTCGAAGTTTACGAAATTTATGACGAAATTTATGTCGGCTTCTGTTATATTATTATTCATTCAAGTATTGACTTGACGGAAACAATTGCAATTTATCATTTAATCACATAGATGAATATGTTTGTGGACTAAACATAGGAGAGAAAAATTTACAATTACATGTTTAACGTGTCCCGACATTTTCAATGAGAATATGCAGTAAAAAAATAGAAAAATAAACAATGATATACCAAAATAAATTTCTTAATTTGCATATTGTGGAAAAAACGCGAATAATATGTTTCGGAAATAATAAACTTTTCGAGCATTCGACGTATGACATATTATACATGTAACATAATTTCTGAATGATGATATGACACGAAATAAGAAAAAATCGATTCTAAATTCACAGAGACAGAATATGATACGAACAGATACAATACGATCTATAAATTGATATTACTACATCGATGTTATAATACGAGGTAAAAGGTAAATAATTACGATAAGTACAAGGTAAATAATTACCCGATAACTTCATCTGATTACATGATTTGTTTTAGTGTCGAAATTTTTGTGAGATCGGACCAGAGCGCTGGAAATAA
The DNA here is from genome assembly GCA_020341155.1 of Eciton burchellii. Classification (NCBI taxonomy): domain Eukaryota; kingdom Metazoa; phylum Arthropoda; class Insecta; order Hymenoptera; family Formicidae; genus Eciton; species Eciton burchellii. Next base: position 160,676 of record JAHMML010000078.1, read on the forward strand.
TTCCTTCTCGTAATTATCAGACACAGATAAGCATATTTTTCTGCGTGTTTTTCTATCATCTATTGTATCGTCATCATAAAAAAATCAGATTGAGATATCAGTTAAAATAACTAAAATAGTTGAAGAGTATAATTTCTATTTATTGATGATGTGATTAGCTTCGCGCGATCGTAAAATTTTTCTAAACAAAATATCTCATAAGTAATTATGCATTTTCGCTAATTACATTTATTATTTAATTATTTCTGTCCGAATAATCTTCTAAAAGAGATTATGTTCTTCCGGCATGCTCTTATTGCTTTTCTTTCTTAACTTGTCGGCTCATTTGCGCAAGAGTTCATCAAGATGGCGCAAGGGGGAATCATATTTTGCTTTCTTTTACTTTTATCAACAATGAAGTAGAAATATAATGTTGTTAACTTCGCAATGATTTACTGAGCGCTGATAATTCATATTTTAATTACACTTTCGAGATACACCAAAAGAGAGAGGGACCGTGTTCGAAATTGAAGAAATATAAAAGAGAGCAGATAGATATGCATATACACATACATATATGCGCGCGCGCGCATACACACACATATATATATTATTGCGATTTCAATTTATTTATGCAGTATAAAGCATCAAGCATCAAACGTGTGAATAGATAACTATATCTTGACGAAGGATAAGATTAAAATTAACGATTTTTTAACGTATTTGTTGCTTGCGGTGCCGGATTCGTCGGCGTAACCGATAAAAATGATTTGTAAACGATTATCTTGCTAAAAACCTTGGTTCAAATTCGAACGTAAATTTAATCGCGATCCACCCACAATTGGTTATGCTAATTGATGTGCAAATAATTAATCCGATATTCAATAATTGAAACAAAACGTACATATGTTCGATTACGTGCTTGTATGTACCTCAGCTGCGCAATGTTAATGATTTATGTCTAGGTAAATATTGCTTGAAGGCAACAATCGTAAATTTTTGACCCTGACGCGAGGTGACTATTTACAATGCCAATTGAAGGCGTTACTGTTTTTCGCGCGATTTCTACCTGATATGGGAAAAGATCTTATTTATTTATCCACGATATATCAGAAATGCATAATCTTATCAGTAAAACGTAACGCCAGAAATCAAGCCAAGCTTACGTATGTATATAACAAAACCGGAGAATATATACACATATGTATCATAGATAATTCTCTTCAAAAATATCGATGTTAACATAAAAGAAATATGTAAACGACAATGTAAAAAATATTTAGAAATACGGATTTAGAAATCATTGATTTGTTTAGCAAATAATAGAGAGATAGATGGATAAATAGATAGATAGAAAGAAAGAGAGAAAGAGAGAGAGAGAGAGAGAGAGAGAGAGAGAGAGAGAGAGAGAGAGAGAGAGAGAGAGAGAGAGAGAGAGAGAGATAGAGAGACTATTATATATACATATATATATAAAATGTGAAGGTAGTAATTTATAATAAATTTTTAACTAACTCTTAGTCTTAACATTATCATTGAACTTTATAATCATTGATATAATTGAAATAGAATATATATATATATTAAAATATATTGTTAATAAGATTAATAAGATTAATTAATAAATAAAAATTTCTAATCGTAATCAAAATCTTGTCACATGTACATAATAATAAATTATTAATTAATTTTAATATTTAAAAAATTTTGACAAAATCTGATAATTATAATGAATAAAAAATATTAATACTTATCAAATGACAGTGAAGATATTTCATAGTGTACAGCGATCTTGATTGACATTAAGAATCATCATTAAGAAATTTAACATAGAATGACAATAATAACCAATTAATACAACATTGCTATCTTCTAGTTACCGAGCATATTTATCATCGCGTTAATTATACAAATTAAATTAGATAGATGAAATAAATTATAAACATTAGAGAGATACAAAGTCATATATATATAATAAATTAAGATACGTTTCACTAATTGCGAAGCTTCGCAGAACATCGTTGCAGAATGGATAAGGGGATTTGAAGGTTTTTACGAAATAGAGGCGTGTCATTTATCATGACTTTTGCGAGGGTGGAGGATTATGAACAGAATTCTGCATTACATATGATTCTGTTGGAAGAACAGTCACGCAGTCAGTGTTTGCCGTGTCACTAACTGACTGACATATATCCAGATATACGACAAAGAGCAGCTATGCTCGTCATGAATTGGTCGAATTATTAAAGAAAAGCTCATTTATTTTACATTAATTAAGAAGTTGTTGTAACGCATCAGACAAATTTGCATTTTTGATATATTTATGATTACATAATGCAGAACAAAACATCTTCGTAATATTATATTAGAAGATATTAAAAGTGATACTAAGTAATAAATAATTGTAGTTGGACGCACTCTTTGGACGAATGGCAAAAATAAGTGAAAGTAAGTACAATTATGTATATATATATATAATTATGTGTGTATATATATGTATTAATAATATATATTTTAATTCTATATATAATATTTATATACATAATGAATAATATCCGATAATTTTACAACACTTTGTATCATAAAATATATTAAACTTTATTATCGCGATTTAATTTCGGTTAAATCTTGACACAGATGTACACAGATGTGACATAGATCAACACAATTGATCAAATACTATCTAACGTAAAAATATATATTATGTAATAATTTTGTTAGTAATAATTACTAACTGTTTTATTAATTACATAATCGTTCCTTCCAAATTAAAAAAAAAGTTGATATTTATTCAGTATTATATGTTCCTTTAGGTATTCATAAAAAATTATATTTTTTTATATTTTTTATATAGAGCAATAAAATTTATAAGAAAATATGATACTTTTTTTCTCTCTTTCTCTCTCTCCCTCTCTCTCTCTCTCTTTTTCTCTTCGTGTTACCAAATATTCCAAACATAAAATGTATGAAAATTTTTATAAAAAAGATTTTATAAAAAAAATATAAAAAATACCGAAAAAAATATCGAAAAAAGATAATATATTTTTCTCTCTTTAGGAAACAAAAATATATTACTTTGTGTTACAGAGAAAAACTGGCTTACTTGCCGAGATGTTCTGTGGTATTTGGTCTTTTGTGGTTTTGCTATTAATTACATGTTGCGGTTAAACTTAAATCTCATTATAGTCGCAATGGTGTTACCACGTTCGGAAGCCGTAGCGATCGTGCAATGCGACATAAAGAATTATAATGCATCTTCATTTAATGAGACACATCGAGATGATGAGAATTCTTTCCCGGTTACGTCGTTTTCGCAAAACATCACGGTATTTTGAAGATGATCTGTTTGCAGAGCATTCATCGTCAAATAAAATTTGATAAAATCAATAAAATAGAAATTGATTTTTGACATTAACTTTAACGATTGTTTCATGAAAAAATGATGCATTAAATTTTTTTATTTTACGATTTATTTTATGATTTTCCTTAGTATGAGAGTCGATTCGCCTGGAATGAATACGAGCAAGGATTAATATTGGGTGCTTATTACTGGTTGCATTGGCTATTGCAAGTGCCTGGTGGTCTTCTAGCTAGACGTTATGGTACGAAACTGGTCTTCGGATTAGGAAATCTCGTACCAGCTCTCCTGGGATTTTTCATTCCTTATGCGACGCAACTGCATACTTTGATATTCCTTCGAGTGTTGCAAGGACTGATTGCAGTAAGCTGCGTTCTTGTAGAAATTGAATTTTGTTATGAATTTCAATTGCCTTCTAGGATATATTTCTTACATATTCGAAAGATTTTATTAATGTTATTTTCTTCATCAGGGCGTAATATGGCCTTCGATGCATGACATGACGGCCAAGTGGGTCCCATCAAATGAGAGGAGCAGATTTGTTAGTTCTTATCTTGGTAAGACATTGTGCAGATCATTTCAGTCCCACAGAATGGATTAAAGTAGAGAATAAACGCTGTTAAGACTTCAGACTTTATACTTCAAACAAATTCGCAGGAAGTTCCGTGGGAGCCGCGATTACATATCCATTATGCGCAGCTATTAGCGATTCTTTCGGTTGGAGCGCATCTTTTCATGTGACATCTTTGCTAGGCGTGGCTTGGTAAGCTTCATTATAATTATTTCAAGTTTGCATCTTAACGTTTTGAATGTTGTCCATCCTTTCATAGCAATCCGATAGCAATGACTAAACAGTATTAATTTCTTATATATCATAGGTATTGTTTTTGGTATTTTTTTGTATACGATACACCACAACAGCATCCGCGAATCTCCAATGATGAGAAAAATTACATCCTGGACAATATCGGTGAGTCTGTCCATGAGAAACAGACTAAAATACCTTGGAGATTGATAATGTTGTCAGGTCCAGTATGGATTAGCATTGCCGCGCATTGGAGTAGTGGTTGGGGTTTCTTCACTCTCATGGCGCAGGCACCGACTTATTTCAACTTCATTCATGGATGGAATATTAATGCTGTGAGTTTTTTGTAACTTGCAATAATTTTCTCACGTTATTCCTCGTCACTTTATATTAAATCAACATTATTCCCTTTCGTGTGAGTCATAATCGAAATCGCAATCGTTCTTCTAGATTGGGATCTTGGCAGGAGCACCACATATATTCAGAATGATCTTCTCATATTTCTTCTCGATGATGAGTGACTGGTTACTCCGTACAAATCGCATGAGTTTAACGAATGTCAGGAAATTGGCGACTTTAGTTTGTACTGGCGTTCAAGGCGTCTTTATTATAGCGCTCGCATTCAGTGGATGCCATCCATTGCTTGCGGTTCTCTTCATGATGATCGGGATAGCGGTTAACGGCGCCGTTTCCGCTTCAACTTTGGCAAATTTTGTTGATCTTAGTCCGAATTATGCTAGTATTCTCCTCGGATTCAGTGGCATGATTATGATATGGAGTGGTTTCATTTCACCAGTCATTGTGGGCATATTAACGAATAATAATGTAAGTTTAATTTCTGAAGAAATTACATTCACAAGAAACTAGATACATTAAAAGAAAATGTATCTTTCTAAAATTGTCATTTCTTTCGTGTCGAAGTATCTTTCGTAATAATATTTATGAATGAGCCAATTAATCTATTTATAGCAAACTGTGGGACAATGGCGTTTAGTCTTCTTCATTGCCGCTGCCAATTCAATAGCAGGCTGTATCATATATCTAATGTTCGGCACTTCGAAGGAGCAACCATGGAATCAATACGCTAAATTAAATTCAAACAAACAGAAAATGCAGAAATTAGCCTTAGAGGCCATGAAATGTGAAAAGGTATATGAAACGGAAAGTACGAATGACACAGAAAAAACAAATTTCATTAAAGAAAGATGATAAAATAGTGTTTAACGAAACTCACTGAGAAATGGTCATTTCGACACAAATATTGCACGCAAATATTGCAATGAGACGCAATAAATGATGGTACTTAACTGCGACAAACCTTTTCTGGGGATATACATTGATGAGAAAAATTAACGATTGATCATATATTTGATAATAATGTTGATAATAATACATTCACATAACTTATTTTTGGAACATTCTGTCGAAGAAATGAAGGAATAAAGAATGATATTACATCGCTGATGATAAATACTAAACTATTTATAATACTTTAAGAATATTATGACTTAGATGCATTTTTATTTTAAATGCACATTTTATGAATTAAAAGTTCGCAAATTATAATCTTTCTATGATATAAAGTAATACGTTATTCCGTCTCTGCATGTGCACATTGTGCGAATTGCAATGCAATTTCATTAACAGTGACGAATTGGTTATTCTCTATTATATGGCCAACATCGCGTCCTCTCGCTTTGTACAAAGGAATACCGAAATTATCACAGCTTCTTTTCTGCTGTGAAGCAGATTACATATCAAACCTTATTCTATTTCCTTGGCGAACGTTGCGTAGCTACCGTTTCATTGCGTAGCTAATGAAACATTATCATTCATGAATCTTTTTATAATATTTCATATATTATCAACCATTATCATATCTCTAATCATTAGCCCTAAATAAAAATGTACATTATTGCCGATTGTTTATATCCATATTTCATTCATAAATCATTGCAAACAAATTTAATTTGTTAATTTAATATTATGTAGTTTCAATATTAGTAATTAATAGCAATTGATCATTCAACATTTATATCGTTAATCATATTGGATTTTTGCACTTTAAGATTATAGTAAATACTGTATGAATTATAATAAAGTTTAATAAAATACCAAAAGAAGTTTTTCTTCATTGTAATGCTTTCTTAAAATGGGCATTTTCAGTGTTTACCATATTAATATCTCGACAAGATCTTATTGCGCAACCCTGATTCAATCTTGTTTAATTTTTGATAATAAACTTATTTACCGGAAGACTAATTTATGCATGGATAGATGTGAAGTACACATTTTTCTTCAGAAATTAAAATAACGTAACATTCTATACAATATTTGTAATAATAAATAATAATGATTTTATATTTGTTATAAAATATATATTTTCTGTATATCATCGACGAAAATTTTGAATTAATGCTGAATATGTTATTCCTTTTGTATCTTTTGGATTACTTTTAACTCTATTTTACAGTATTTTCAGCTTCATGTGCTACATTTTAAAGATTTTTAAATATTGTAGTGAACTTCAGTTCAGTTTAAGACTTATGATTAAATAAATAACTTACAAAATTATAAGCTTGCTAATAATTAAATAATAAGTTACTTATCTAGAGTCACTAAATAGATATTTGCTGTAAGAAATAATACCTTTTCGTAAGATATAAAGTAAAGTACAATAATTTGTATATTATATTAATTATTTATCATTTATATCATAGTTTAATAAAAGACTAATAAAGTCTAATAAAAGATATAGTAAGTATATAAATACAGATAAAAAACACAGTAATGCGACTAGCATTGAAAGCGCATGATAACAACGCAAATACAAATGCGTAATTGGAAGCTCGAAGCTCCTATAAGCTTCGAATAATCTAAAGGAATTCTGTCGAACTTAATATAGATAATATTAGATCTTAAAATAAATATTTAATCGCCAAATAATTTAATCTAAAATTTCATAAGTTTGTATGTGCCAGCACGCGATTTATATATTAAATATATTAAATATGTTTGTGTATATATATTAATTTTATTTAATTATGTATTAAATCTGCATATTAGTGTTGTTTTCTTTATATTTGATAAAATTTCAAATGCGTGCTTTTATCCAACGAGTGTATCATTTCTGTTAATTTCCGTTTTTTTAATGATTTGCTTTAATTTACAAAATATTTTAAAATAGATATAATATTAAGTAAAAAAATTTCTTTTCAAATTTGTGTTCAAATTACAAGCGGAAAATTAAATTATTTTGATTATTAAAAAAATATTAGTATTGCAAAATAAATAAATAAATACTTTGTTTATATATGCATATTTTAAGATATTTATGGCTATAATATAATTAATATAATCAATCGTATTTTTGTGATTTTTGTCTTACTTTTTCGACTTTTGTTAAAATTTTAAGATTTTTTTCACCATTAACAACATTTGAACACACATATATATATATATATATATATATATATATATATATATATATATAATTTTTTACTATTCTTAGGTCCATATTTCAATTTGATATTTAGATTAAGTTTTTGTGCACTACCCTGTAATTTTTAAATACAGAATTAGAAATATTATAGAATAGTTATTTATACGAGGAAATTCTAAATCGTTGAAAAAATTAAAAATTTAAAGAATTTATCTTGAAATCGTAATTTCGCGAAGATCGTAATTCAGATTTTCATAGGGCAGTGAATTCGATAGATATGAACACATTGGCACATATTAATAGAAATTTGTTTCGCGCATTCTATTGTACTTCTGCATGACGCAAGATTTCAAAAAAAAAAAAAAGGTATTTTTTCATTGATCATATATTATGTGTATATAGAATGGGTATATCTGTTGAAAACGTCAATATATACTCTGAGACAAACATGTAATAATTACTTCAGTAATCTTGCAACGATAATTTGATTTTAATTTGCTAAATACTGTATCTGCCAAATATACTTTCAGTTTCTAGCTGCATTTATTATACCTAAATCAGATTAGCTGACAGTTTTCTAAACTGGTGTCTTATGCTACATCTTATGCTTGCCTAATAAAATTACTCGATCATTTCAATCATAGCAAGTAGGAATGCAACAAATAACTGTCTTGTCAAATTAAGTCGGACAAATTCTGTTAAATTCATTATCTGTCTTGAGAATAGAATAAAACCTATATCATTTGGTCCTGCTACAATTGTTCGACTATCATTGGCTTTCACTCTAATTTATCTCTAATAGCTTGGTGTTTCATACATGTTTCATACAACATTGGATGTCTACGTACTTGCAACAAATACGTATATTCTAACGTACATTCAATGCAAATGCATAGCTTGCTTCCACAAAAGTATGATACAAAATCACTTCGCTTCATAAGATATATAGTAATTATAAGAAGTGATAATGGCACGCTATTTTCTCTTCAAGTATGAATATATAAAAATAATAGAAATAGAATAAAAATTTAAACAATAGATAATCTATTGTAAATGATTATTTCCTTTTATCTGATCTATTTCCATATTTGCATCTGATCAATTATATATTATTATTTTATTTTAATACAATATTATATTGGAGAACGGAAATATCAAAAAAATTTATCTGAAAAATTTGAGCAAATGTATGTGAAATATATGTAAATTACCCCTTTGAATGAAATATTGTTGCGCGACGTATGAACTATGTGCTTTTACGAATAAAAAATTTATCGAAATTGATCAGCTAAATATTAATAATATTTATGCATTTTGTGCAATACTAGTGATTTTAATTTTAGATTCTATATTGCTTCTCTTATGATAAGGTATGCATATTGTATTGTATGTTACGTGAAATAAAAGAAGACTAATTGAAGTGACATTAGTCATTAGTTGGTGGATCCATAGCACAGATTATAGCTTTCATTACGCTGGCTGCCGCTAATGCTGCGTAAGGTTGCCATTCTTTGATTCTAGTGCCATCCTTATAATCAGCAATACCGCGAATTACAGCGAAATTTTCGCGACAATTACCCAGAATACTTTCAACTACAGCATCCATTTCCGCGTCAAACGCAAGTGCACCGAATCGACTTGCAAACTTCTGTCTGAGTTGATCATCCCGTGCGATTTGCCGACCGGATGCCACTGGTGCCAAATGAATTCGAGAACATCCGTCAGTTCTGCAAAAATATTCGTACCATTAAAAACATCAATATTTGCGTTTTTTACAATGTTGAAATATATTAATTTTGATAAATCACCTTTTATTATTAGAATCCTGAGGTGCGATTGGATGAGCTACTTCGATGACGTCTCTTTCTCCTATAGCCATGTACAGCTTGTCGGATTCTGAAGGTGGTGCGTTAAAATCATGTTCTGACTGATTGATTAGGTTCTCCAAGCCTTTTTTCATATATATTTGCCATGGTGGAATTATTTCATTTTCAGCCTGAAAAAAAAGAAGAAAAAAAAAGATAAATATTTTGATGCTGATAAAAATTGAATACAATTTCCATAAGCATCAATCATATTACTTGTTTCATTAAAGTTGTCGCTATTTCTTGAAGACCGAGATTTGGTGGACAATACTCTTTGGTTTCAAAATGATAGTCCCTATTTTCATTCATCTTGGCACTCTCACAATAAATGTACGTGTATTTCTTATTAAACGGCGTTGGATGCGATATCACTACATCACCTAGCCGTACATGTTTATTATAATCTGTATAATGAGGAACACCACCACCAACTCCAACAAGAAAAACAAAATCCACCTTTTGGAATGTACCTATATAGACGTTAAAACAAATTATAAAACAAATTTATATAACATATAGAGCGATAAAGATTAAAAAGAAAATTTATAAAGGAAATATAAAATGTACCTAACAATCTAGTCGTAGTATTGCCGGCTGCAGTCATTGCTTCCCTAGTATGGCCTACGGTTGGTAATTTGGTACATACAATTCTATGTGCACCAATATTGCCCAAAGTGTATACGTTTGATTCCCCTATAACAAACAATAGCTATTTATTTTCTGTATTTTTCAGAGTTTTATGTTTCCCTCTATTTTCTCGATGTGTGTATGATACATGTGCATTGTGCAACTATCGACAAAGTGAGTCGAAATCTGTGTTATATGTGACGATAAAAATATATAATATAATAATTCTGATATAATAAAATATATAATAAGTGATTGCATAGATGCATCTTTCAGCTCTAGTATTACAGTACTAGATATAATAGGAAATATAATATAAAAAACCCTTATTCTAAAATTTATATTTAATCTTGTTAAGATTGTTAAAGATTGAATATATTTCATAAGTGCAAAACCATAAATTTTCCTAATATTAATAAAATTTTTAGAATATTAATAAAAATAAAATAAAATTAAGAAGAAAAATGTTTTTTTTTGGACATTAAATACTTAGATAATAAAACAGATAAAAAATGATAATATTAATACCAATCACAATCAATATAACATAATTCAATGAGATATGTGCAATAGCCCACATATAAAATAAATATAATACAAAATAAATAAGCTTACAATAAAAACATATATAAGATGAACATAAAATATGAAATGTAAAATGATTAATAGCATGGAACGGACATTGCTGATAATGATATTCTGAAATGTACATAAATGTACAGCACCATGGCCCCGCGTTACTCTTCGGTCACAAGCAATTGGCAAGCTATGAAATAACATTAAAATAATAGAGTTATGTTACAAACTACTTTACCAAAACGGCATGTCACTCGCGGAATTCCGTCTATCGCGTCTGATGAATTTGCGGCACCTAAAGTTTCATGCATAGTGAAATATACATTCCCAATATCATCCGAATATTTACCAGTAATGCAAATTAATATTTATATGTATGTTATACATTTGTAATGTTATATTTATAACTATATTTGTTTGAGAGTTGAGATAGGAAAAGAAATATAAGTACACAATAAAACAAATACAATAAAAATCTATTAAGAATAATTTGCGGTCGATACTTTCAAAACATATGCCATAATTTCATTTAAAAGCATATATTTAGGAGAATAGAAGCAAGGAAGTCAATAAAATTATAATTTTAATAAATATTCTATATGAATTCAAATATAACTAAAATAAATATGGAAGTTAATTTATATTTCAATGCTATGAAGTATTAGCTTCAAGTTATTAAAGCTTCTGATCAATCTTAAATCTAAAGATATATCTAATAATAATAAAAAGCTTACCAACAGTAGTATAACGAACAAATGTTTCTTTATTTTCAATCATCGAATCTACAGCAAGCTTCTCACAATATTGAGCTGTGATAATGGCTATAGTGGGTTGCTTCGCGCTTGCCATTGTTGGCATTTGCTTCACTACCTAGAAATAAATTTTATTAAAGAAATTTATTAAAGAATTTTATTAGAAATTAAATTTTTACGATATATATATATAAATTAACGCAAATTGATGAAATGAATGAAATATATATTAATCATGATCAGAAAATAAATTACTTGAATCTGAGTATCTTCATGGACAACACGCGTAAAAGCCCCATGATCCATCGCTTTAACAAGACCTTTCTCTTGAAGCTCTTTTAATTTAACTTTTATGTCAGACGGTTCCCATCCATGTTCCCTAGAGATATTTTAAATCTAATTATTAAATAATCAAATTTATTATAAAAATAACTATATAATTCTTCTAACATATTTATTAAAATTTTTTTATACGTACTTTGCCATATCAATAACAGTAACTGGATTTGGATAAGCAGATTCAATAAGCTCTAGAACTTTTTCGACTGTGAGCTCGATCATTTGACCCATAATGGTTTCATCCACAGATACTTAAAAAAAAAAAAAGAAGACAAATTTGATTAATCGTGTCATTTAATCAATGGCACTGTAAATCTCGGTCAGATTTTTAAGCTGCGGATATACCTATCATAAATTTTCGATTACAATTAATATAGCGTTGAAATAAAAATATAGCACTCTATAACATATGCATATTAAATTTTTTGTGTAAATAAATTTAAGTCCATGTGTTAAGTAATTTCTAATTTGTCCAAGATAGGAATATGTGGAAGTTTTAGAAGTATATGTATAGCTGGTAACAGTGCATAGTTAAAACTAATCTTTATTTCTATAGCTAAAGAATCGAGCCAGAATCGTTAAAAATACAACTAAAGTGTATGTGGAACTCGAACACACACACACACACACACACACACACACACACACACACACACACACACACACACACACACACACGGCATCTAGTGACCATGAATAGTAGCTTCGTGCTCTACGTGAATGCATTTCCTTAAAATGAAGATTAAAGTAATAATGTCTTTGTATAATCACATCAAAATTTAAAGCAAAACAAAACGAAATTTAAAAATATATATCAAAACGTTGTATACATGTTATGTCTGATGCAAAAAAATATAATAAAAATATGGACAAAATTTCTCTATTTAAAATCAAAAAACAATTTGTCAAAAGTAAATTTAAAATAGCAATATTTAAATTAAATAAATAAATATATATTTAAATAAATTTAAATAATAATGTTTATATGTTATTGTAGGTCTACATCAAGCTGTACATACACATAGAATTATGTGTATAGAGAGAGTGTTTAATGCAATGGTAATAGTTTTGTATGTTTTATCACATGCCATAAGGGTAGATATGCATGTCCATGTTGAGAATACGATATCAAGTCAAGGGGTCAAGTCAAGGGGTCAAGTCAAGTGGTTAAGTGCAATATTTTTTACACTCTAGTTAATGTATTCTCTTGTAATCGATCAGCTAAATAGAATGGAAAATTTTTTCTTACGCAATCAAAATGCATGATAAATTTTATAAACTTATAAGATGCTTTATAGTTTTATTTTAATCAAAATAAAAAAAATATATATTATTTCTTTCTGAAGTTACTGAAATAATGAAACGTAATTCACAAATCATAAGCAGATAACTAGGTGAACTATGTTAAGTCAATATTGTTATGGTTACCAGACTATTCTGCCAAACGACAGAATATATATGTGTATATATATATCTACTAGGCAAATGTAGAAATTTCCTTCTTTTTAATTTAAAATTATATCGAAAAAAGACATAATAAAAATATAATCCACGATAATTCTTTGTCATTAATGTATCCATCCCTTAATGTATAACAAACAACTATATTATGTGTGTCAATTCTGGTTGAACTATTAGCTTATGTATGAGAAAAAAGAGAGTAAACATCAATGAAATGTGACAAAAATGCTGAATTTTTTTCGTTCTCGAACCTGCTCTCCACATAACTTTCTCAGAAGAAGGAAGTGTGAATAGTAAGTGACCAGTAGCTGCGAATAATAGAAATTGAGTATGAAATCGATGTTTACGACAATCGATGCTTAATACAATATAATGCTTAATACAATATAATTGCGAATACAAAATGCACATGGAAAAATTTAAATTTAAATTACATAATGGACATGAATCATTGAGAGTTTTCAAGTGTGTATTTCCTTTAAACTTAATAGCAATATACACTTGTACATGAAGCACGTTCCTCCAATATCTTTTAATAAGAAACCATTAAGTACAATCATACTTAATCAAATAACTCTTAACTCTTCCCTCATATAAATTTTTTGTTTCATTATGTAAGAATTATATTTGAATATGAGAACATTATATAAAATATACAATTGATATATATTACATATATAGATATCTATAATATATATTAATAAAAGAATAATTATTTACTTACATGGTCTGGTTGGAAGTGTGATCGGTTCTTCCAATTGTCTTAATTCCACTTCCAATTTTTTAACACTGGGATATTTATGTTGCATCAATTTCATTATTTTTTTTATAAATCCCACGTAATCTGTAAAAAATAATATTTTAGAATTACATAGTAATAAGAAAAAAAAATGTATACAAAAGCAATCATATAATTTATATAAAAAGATTAGTTGATATAATAATCTTTTAAAAGTGAATAAAGTGAAATAAACATTTTTCTTTAAAAAATACAAAATTGAATTTATTTTCCCATCCTCAACGATTTAAAATAAAATTTTAATTTCATGCTTAAAGAGGAACAAAGAAATACCAGTTTATTTACATCCTCCAGTTAGATTGGATACATTTGATTCCAGCCAAGTGCACAGTTCTAAGAAACTATATATTATCAATTAATGCATGTCATATATATATATATTATATTCACCTCTAGGAAATTCTTGCGGTGTGACGAGTTCCCTGAAGAACTCCTGCGCAATACTTGGCTGTTCTGTTTCTAAGAGTGTATTCGTGAACCAGAACTGAAGAGTTCTTTGTTCTTGAGTATGTTGGCCAGTTTGGGCGCTTACCAAGAATACCCTGAATTGTAAACAGAGTTGGGCAGGACACACTTCTCCATTTGTTTCTGTGAGAATTTAATATTTTATCGCAAACAGTCGAATATCGCATCATTCCAATGGAAATTTTGTAAGTATAGATATACCAGCTATGGCCTGTTTGTTGATGACAATTCCCTTGTGATCACCGCCAGCAATGTGAATATTATTCTCATTTCCATTCTCCACTGGAGGCTCTAGAGCTTGCCTCTCTATTATCAATGTCGTTGAATTCGAGGTCTTGCATTTCGGTGTCATTACAATGTGTTCTGTTCAGAGGAAATAAAAAAATGTATCCGTAGAAGTATCTTATCTTCGTGTTATCGCGAGAGATAAATACGAGTCCATCATTAGTATCATAATCTATTCTAAATTTTTCTTGCCAATCTTCTCGCGTTTTTAAACAATCCAACTCGCGATATCCAGGATGATGGACGCGCGAGGAAGTGACAGCTGTTTGCGCGGAAAAGCCATTGAGCAAGTTCCTCGGCAAACGAATTAGGTCTCCATTGATTTCCAAATGAAAACGTTTCTATTCAAGCTCTTTCCTCTTTCTCATGCATTTTTCATCTGTGTTCTATATTAAGTAAACTGTTACTCTTTCACTTACCAGTCTTCTCGCCCATCTTTGCGTAGTTGTTTCTTCTCTCCTGTTGACGCGTTGTTTTCTCACTAGATTGAAAGAGATATACCGAATTAGAAAACCTTAAACAGAACAATACCAAACCGCCCAGATCAACGAACGGTCGCTGACTGCTTACCGCTGACTGTCTTTCTGTAATCTTCAGCGTTGATCGATGCTGGCACCTATGGCTTTGCAGTCGATGTATCACCCCTCCTAACCTCTTTACCCCACTTCGCTCGTTTGAGCGGTTTGATCTTTGGTTATCGTATTGCGCTTTATTCCTTGAGATTGTGAATTATTCTGAGAAAATATAGGGATTAAAACAATGCACGAAATGTGATTTTTGAATAATTATGTAAAAATGTGATTTGCATGAAACTCATTGAGAACATTTCGATTATTAATCAATGAGTTGTAAAGGTTTCGTATTCGTATACGCGTCAGCTGTGCGTCATCATGCTGTGTCACGAATCTCAGAAATGACGTAATCATCATTTATACGATATGACCTATACAATTGGAAATGGTATTACGCATTATATGCAAAGACAAGATGCATATAATAATCGCATACCGAGTTAATGTATATGCTTAAAAGATTTTATTTGCAATACTTTACAATAAATGATACATTTATTGTATTAATTTAAATGATTACAGAAATTCTTAATAAATACACTTTTAAAATATTGACACTTATTATAAAAAATTAATAAAACGGATTATATATGAGCATGCCAAAATGGTTTGAATTAGAAATTACATAAATATATTAACATTAAATTAATGAGTATCTTACATCATATTTTAGAGCATATTTTTATATTTTCTTCAATGGCTTAAATTTCCTAAATTTCATAATATATCATTATAGACATTACGATACTGATAAATTATTGCAAAATAACTTTATCAACAAATATCCTAAAAATTTTTAAAAATATGATATAATATTATTTACACAATTCCAATAGCCTATTTAATTACCTTTTATCATGTTAGCATTAAGAATATATTTTTATTAGAATTGTTACTGTGTATAACACATAATATATATATATATATATATTTCTAAAATATTAAAAGTTGTTTCAATATAGTCATTTCTTTGCTAACAATGAAAAATAGTAAATTGATTAATTGTTCAATATTATATCCAATAAAATTATCAAAGCAATAACTAAAATGTTTTTTCTTTAATATCTTATATAAATGTGTTATATTCAGTTTGATTAATTTTAAGAAGAAATTGTTCAGAAAAATTATTAAAGTATGATATTTATCTCAGAGGAACTGATGAAATAGATGTCATAGATGTCAATGAAGATGGTCCGGAACTGAGATTAAGTTTATCCAGCTCTTCATCCGCTTTGTTATTCTTTAAATCTTGTTGCGTATACAAGAACTTGTTCCACTCATCAATTCTTGGATGAGCTAAATGCTATATTAGAAAAAAAGTTGTATGCAAATCATAAATTTCAATGGGAATCGCTAGATTCATTATAAGAAAAATTTCAAAATATCTATACGTACTTCAGCAACGTCATAGACCCATATTTTACCGGTATCATCACCTACAGTGACATGTAATCCGCTTGGTGTCCATGATACTCTATTCAGAGCCGGACATCCATCAACGACGACACTGGCGGTAGGTACTTCCGTGTCTTGATTTAAATTCCACAAATCTAATCTGCCTGAATCATCGACAGAAGCGAATAATGCTGGATGCGTTGGTGACCAAGCAACATCGTAGACATAGTCGCCGTTGTGTTCGAAAGAATAGAGTGGCTTGTTCTCTTTTAGACTCCACAATTTGATAGTCCAATCGAGGGAAGACGTAAGAAACAGATGAGAAAAATCTATACCGCCTTGCACTGCATGTGCACTAATGCCGGTCACCGGTCCTTGATGACCTTCATATGTTTCTGTTAATCCAGCACGGCTACCGTGTCGACAAGCTATTTGATGATATATCAAATGCATTATCAGCTGATTTTTTCACATTTCTTATCTCTATAATCATATACTATACATATGAAATATTGATGCATGTAGCAATGTTTACCTGAATATACAGTTCCGTCTTCGCTTCCCATAACGAAATTGTTAACATCACCGTGCGGGAAAGCCAAGCATGTGGCGGCAATTGCTTTCGATTGTTTTGTGTGCAATTCCAATGCTTCTTGCGGCTGTGATAGCATGTCTAAACTCCACGAGCATAATTTACCATCCGTCGAAATACTGATAAGATTGTGCGCGTTTTGTGTGCCAACAACACTCAAGCAATATACGGGATGCTGCAGAATAAATAATGATTTCCTCGTTTTTATTTTCTCTTTTCTCTTCTCTTTGAAAGAGTTAACTATTTCGTTAACAGAAGTTATACTTACGGTGTGTGCGGTAGCGGACAAAGGAGTGCGCTGTATGGGAGTTCTCTTCTGTACTCGATTGTCCCAAAGCACGATCTGGCCGGAGTAAGTGCCGCCCAGGATCAAATTCGGATGGAATCGGGCGAATGTCGTGGACATAACAGGCGACTGACAGTGGAAGATAAACTCGGGAGTTGTTTTCTTGAATTTCGTGTTCCAGATTAGACACACACCGTCAGGATCGTTTGGAGTGTCGTCGTTATTATTGTACGAGGCTGCTAAAAGCTCGGGGAACTGTGGCGACCAGTCCATAGAAGTCACGCAACGATTACGAGACCATCGTTCGCAAATGAACGAGCGATTTAACCAGAGTCGTTGATGACTCTTTTCGTCCCTAAACATGCATTACAGTTTTAATCCGAAATAATAGTTTAATAATCGTTTACTTACTATAAAACATTTATGTTATTTCATGTAAAAAAGGACGGAAAATTTTTTATTGCTATTTTTTTACTTACATTCCATCTTCACCGTCCATAGTACCAGTATAATCAGTATAAATATCAACCGATTCACCTAATGCTCTCTCTACAATTCTGCTGGTACGATCAAGAAAACGTTGGAAGTCTTCCGACAGAATAATCATTTGCTTCTCTTCCTCGCTGAGTTCTCGTACTTTGGGATAAAAGATATTAATACTTCAATCAATATCTAATATTTATTGGTTAAAATACGTTCG
Source organism: Eciton burchellii (assembly GCA_020341155.1). Classification (NCBI taxonomy): domain Eukaryota; kingdom Metazoa; phylum Arthropoda; class Insecta; order Hymenoptera; family Formicidae; genus Eciton; species Eciton burchellii. The sequence goes on from JAHMML010000078.1 coordinate 178,974, forward strand.
TATAAAGAAATATTGACATATATACCTTCCTTCTTAGGCTTCTCTTTTTCTTTCTCTTGTTCTACCTGTGTAACGGCAGGCTGAACTTCTTTAACTTGCGGTAATCCGTGAGGAAGAATTCCTGGTGGAAGCTTACTTTGGAAACCATCCATGTGCGGCAAGCTGTTTTCTTCATCTTCGGCTTGGCCATCATCAAATGTCAAAACTGTGGTGAATAAGCTGGTTCCGCCACAAGTACCCTAATTTCGATACAACTACCTAACTATTGATCTACCTATCTATTACTATTGATAACACGAAAAGATTTATCGAATCTTCATTATCGAATTTATCGAAAAAGATTTTTCAGGTACTATATCTTTATAAAAAGAAATATAAACTACTTATTTTCTAACAAATATCTCAAAATTTCTTTGAAAACACTCATAATGCAGTAATCTATTATTTTGTATACGCAACCATTCGAGAAAGCTAATATTATGCATTCTGCTAAAATCTTAACATTCATTTCTGCAATATCTTCAATTTGTTTTTACATCTCAAGTTTACTAAAATTTACATGCTAATGTAGATTGTAAAAAGAAATTTAATTTCTTTATAATCGAACGAGATGTTTTCTATATAAATTGAATAAGATAGCAGATTTATAAATATTGAACAAAATTTTACTCTGGATAATATCTAAAAGCATTAAATAATGCCATATTGAATAATACATCATGCTAAAAAGAAATAAGACTTTATATATATTAAAACAAAATTATGAGTGTGAGCCTAGATGACATGCAAAATTAGAAACAAAAGATGGACTGCTTATTGGTGGACTAAAAAAAATTATACTGACTAAAATTATACTTTTGCCTCTCTTATGCTCGCTCTATTTTATTTTTTAGATTATATCTCTCCACCCTTTGACAACATGCAATACGAGATGGAACAATGTATAGAGAATGCGAAGAAAAACGTGAATGTTATGGAAATAATAAGAGGCTATTAATTTTCCCTTTACCAGTAATTAATATTTTTTGTGCAATTATCGAGAGGAATTATTAGAAATGACAATCGTGTAAAGAGAAGTTCATCATCTCTCTCTTTTTTAGAATCAATCAAATATTATTTAAATGAATAACTAATGATGATGATCAATGATCAGAAATAAATTCGCGCATTGATGAATAATGAAATCGGAAAGAAATGGATTTATAATCGCGATTATTGCATTTTTAAAATAACATAATAAGTGCATACAAAGCGGAGATGATTTAACGCAACTTCCCAGGTCTCATGCAGTATTGACAAAATGTAGAGCTGTGACAATTAGAACAAATCATATCTATTAATCTATCGCTCCAATTCTCAGTAATGAATAATTATCTGTGACAAAATCTTAAGTAATAAATAATTGTAGTAAAAATTACAAATAAATTTTATAAAAATAAACGTCATTTGAGCATCAAGAAATAATAACATTAAAAATAGTTTTGCATGCGCGATATATAAAGCAAATTTATCTGAAGTAATATCAAGAAAAATATAAAAAATATAAAATAAAGCAACTTATTAAGCAATTTATAGATGCCAGCGGCAATTCCCTCCTTTCAGTGCGTATGAGGTAAGGACGATAAATTGCAAGAACAAAAAAGTTATGAAAATTATTTTTGAACGCACCTTTGTGAAAAAATTGTGAAAAGAATTATGTTGGGCATGTCCGTGAGATAATTAAAAAAAAGTGAAACGTCTCTAGAGAGGATTACCTACCTGTAAATTCGTCCTCCCATTCTAAACCAGGGTTCAGATTATACTCGTCTTGAAGGAGGGAAAAGAAAATGTCAATCAATTTGATATTCTATATGCCAAAGTTATTTGTAATTTTTTCATATTTTAAAATGAATATTATTGATGCATAATATACATGTACAAAAACTAAGAATTATCTAAGCTTTTTTTCATTGATTCGAATATTAATTTGAATGTAAGAAGTTACCATATTTCTTGATAATAATCAATTGCAATATAAAATTCAATCAACTTCATTTGTTTTGTCATGCAAAATACATCAACAATTTTTTGAAAAATTTGAAAGTAGCAATTGATATAAATAATAGTTGATATATATATATATATATATATATATATATATATATATATTTACATGCGTACAATATTCCCATATATTAATAACGACTCTATATGATTTATATATAGAGTATATTTTAAAATGTTGATATATTCTAAAGGGATCAATTTTCATGTTTTTTAATACTTCGAAATCTGATAAATATCTTTTTATTTAAATATTTAATATAGAATATAATTTATTGGATTTTTTTTCTTGATCCTTTCATTTTTGATAATTTCGAAAAATTTATTCTTTTTTCATAACAAATTAACTGATATATAGAACATGAGGTAGGATATTTTTCGAAACATAAATCTGGCGCAAAAACTTAGTAGATCTCGAAAAGGATCTTTTATGATAACAAAAATGAAGACAAGTAAGGGATCATGAAAGTGAAACAACGATTTAATATAACGTACTGACATCTCCGACTACTAATGAAAATTACATATTTTTTTCATTTTTGTTAATCAAAGACTCGAAATATTTAACATAATAATTTTCCAAAAATTCATTGGTAATAAATTCGACAATAAATAATCATGGAAAACAGAAATACGCGGTATTCATATCTTGAGAATGCTGTACGACTATATTGTGAATATATTCATTGAGATATATATACTTGTTATTTGAATTATCTACTGACTTTGTTGCTATATCATTCTCGTGCTATTAAAAAGCATTTTGCGATCAAGGAACATTCTTTGAAAAAAGGGTTCCTGCACCACGAGAAGCTGAAGCAACGCATCTTTATACGAAATGTCAAGATTATCATATAAATGATTTACTAAAAATAAAGTCAATATGATAAAAAAATAACACGTGTAATATGCTATTTCCGCATTCAGTTAATATCCCACAACACCTTAGCCCTGAAAATCGCATTTATTCCATGTTAATAAGCATTGATAATGTGTTAGCATTCCCAAAGAGATTTCAGATAATGACCGTGACATATCGCGCCGAGAACTCTGGAAGGTGCGTTAAGTTGTGACAAGATTTGCCAATGGATATTTTTTTCAAAGCACTTTGACATCCTTCATGCCATCATCTCAGACGTTACCAAGGATATCATTGCGTTAAATAGTCAAGAGAGCTTTACAAGATAATTTTCATCGTTTTCATTTAATTATATAATGATAATAATATCTTACATTAAGATAATATCTTACTTTATTCCTTTTTAACATTTCTTTTATAATATCAATGCAGAGAGATTAAGGATATATTTTTGGTAGCATGCCTATGTATCGGGTAAAATAAGTAACATACATCATAAAAGATAGAGTGAAAATATTGCGCGAAAATCGTGTTAAAGCCAGGAATATCGATACGACGATTATCAAAATTTATACATGCTTCTCCGAAAGTATAGATCTATTGTGTGCTCAATAGTAGATTATTTTATTGTATAGAGTCGGGATGTCAGATAAATATTTGAAAAATAACATATAACAAGATATAATAAATATAAGGATAAATGCACCCAAAAATAGATAAACATAATGAGAATAGAGAATCAGAAGAGATATATAAAAGCAATCCATAAAATAGCAAGGACCAATTAGATTTTGGGTGGAGAGTTGCATTCTTGCTTTACTAGCATTTCCTATAGAAAACGCTAAATTCGGGACATAATATTCTTTATCCATTTCCTAAAGTTGATTGTATCTATTTTGCATAAAAGTAATAAAGTACTATTCTCTATTACATTGTGTATCAACTAAATTCATAAAAATATTGATAGATGAATATACACTATATAGCGAACGAATTTAAACTCTGAGAACAATTTTTCTTACCTTAATAAGTACATTTTGATGCAAATAATTTGGAATAGCATGTGGAATTTAATCTAATTTAAATACGCGTCATTTTATCCTTGAACATTATAATATTCATTCAGTAGTATCTTTCCTTTAGAATATTCATTGCTTTAGACAAAACTGAATCCAAGCTAAACCTAACTCTGAACCTAAAAATCGCTTTTAGAACCAAGAGAAATCATAACTTACCGTAATAGTCGAATGCATGAGCTGAGAAGGGGAGGGAAAAAAATTGTACTTAGTTATGATATTATAAGAAAATGCACTACACTAATAAAACACCTCTCTACACTCAGACCATTAGTTTCAAACAGAAAAGTCGATGGCAGAATTTATAACAATACAAAAGCATAATTAAATATTTTTAACTGCAATACGTTTGGCAGTTTAAAGTTCATTTGTTTTTTATAGTAAATTTCGAATATTATGAAAAAATAAAAATATAAAAGTTAAATGCTGCAGTAATCAATGTTTATGAAAAATATTTTGAGAAAGTAAATAACGATAAATAAAGTCATAGCATTTCGTAGACATTTGAAGATCGTTTCCATTTTGTTACGAATAATAAATAATTGTTATGCTGAATGTAGTTAGGTGGATATAATTTTGTAAATTCTTATATTCTGCGATGCTTCGATTTCTATGTATAAGAGGAAACGTACATATTCAGAATCTTTACCATTTTTAGGGTAATTAATATTCATTTTTTATGTTCAACACTTTCGTTTACTAATCGATCAGCTATTAATCGATTTTATGATGAATAATTTCTTGTTATACCTAATAATAAATGCTCTTTAATAGATGAGTCAAATATCTCACTCTTCCAATATCTCACTTACATCCCTTGTCACACTTATGACCATCCTCTAAGTTTTTATAAAATTGATCTCGCTATCATTTCTTCTTGTTAATATAGAACGATTGTAAAGCAATCGATAAAGCAAATAATTTCAGAAGCAGGCCATTTTTATCGTTGTTAGATATTTACTTTTGCAATTAATATCTTATAAAGCACATTAAGAAATAAAAGGGAAGCTACTTTCATATTTTACCAAATTTGTCGTCAGGTCATTATAAGTTTTTAACATCTACAACTGTAGAAACTGTAGAAACATTGATGATTATCAATTTCATGAAAACAGATATCAATTCTCATTCAGTTCGCATGAGTCATGATATAATTTTAAAAATTTCGATTGTAATTATAATTCACATATATTTTCTCTTTAAATAAAATATGGAGTTAATGTGCTGTGTAATCTTAACTTTTTGTCAGTTATTTCATTAAACTTTTAAAGCGTGTATTAGCTGAAAGCCTTTTTTTATATGCAAGCAAACAGTTATCTGTATGTGGGAATAAAACCACCAAATTGTTATAATATATTATAACAATTATTATTTATAATATGATTATGATTGTAACATAATTAAAATGACCGTTTATCCATGAAATATCAAAATATATCTCAATATATATGTATAACAACTGTATATACAACATATATACATATACATATATATATATATATATATATATATATATATATATACACACACATAAATTTCCACATACAAAATTTATGGCATAACTATAATCGAAGAATGTAAAAATTAATCAATATAGTAAATTATATGTAATGTTCATGAGTCCTCATTGCCTTCATATAGCTTCAAATACATGAAGAAAAACGAAAAATCATAATGACGATGTGAAATTTGCGGAGCAGTATTTAAGAAGCACAAAGCACGCGAAAAACTAGATTCTTTGTCTACATCCCTTTGAGAAACGCGGATTCTAAAACGCGTATCTCTACCTCTATGATATACTGTCGTACAACAATTATACGGAAGGGTAAGTAAAAAAGTAGACAGAACATACATAGGTAGTTTGGTGCAGACCCACCTTTCCTGGGACGCCACCAGTCAGTCTCAAAGTAGCCTGCGGAGCAAGAGTGAGTTGGTGTTGTTGTTGAACAGGAGGAGTAGATGGTGTATGCAGAGGACGATGTGGACAGTCCTTGTGTCCAACACCGGATGAATCGATTGTATCGCAAGACAAGGAACGCGTATGTTTAATTAACACCGCAAGATCAGTTAGGCAATAGTATAAAATTCATTATATCTCTATATACATCAGTATATATATTTAGTATTGCGTCCTTTATGATATATCCTCCAGAACAAAATGGATACAATTATAAAAAGGAATAGATTTTTCCACCAGAGAATTCAGATTTTCTCATAGAAAAATACCATATTATATCTCATCATAGTAAAGTAGGTGGTATAAAAATCGCACTTGTATATAAGTATATGATTTGTTAATCAGTAATATAACTTATGATCATTCTTGAGTTATTAGCAGATTTTATAAGGTTGAAAGTAATCTTCAGCGAAATATGTAACCCAAACGTTTATATAAAAACTAACTGAATTTGCGGCTGTGTGTGAATAGAAATTAAACATTGCATGTAGGGACATATTGCCATCACCAAAAGAATGTAAAACTTAAACCAAACCCAGGTTGTTTGTTAGACATATACAGAAATTATCTGTTATGCATTGAGCATTTGTTACACATATAATCTAAGGCTCACAATAAAAAAAAATACTCCTATTCTCCAATTAATTTCTTGATTAATTAATAACATATAAGCAATAATTTATAAAATAATATTATCGTAAAGTTTACTCTTATTATATCAGTTTAAATACTATTAAGATATATTTAGATATATGCTAATCAATGTTTAGATTAAATAGATATATATAATTAATGTTATTTTATATAATATCTGATTAATTATATATGTTGTTACATTTTTTAACAGATATTTGTTATTAAAATAAATAATTTTTAGTAACAGTTATAGTATGACAATCCTAATATATTGCTTTTTAATGCAAAGTATTGTCTGTGTAATGAAACATGAGAAATTGTGTAAAAGTGCTGAAAAATATTAATTCCCATAAATTATATGAGGAAAAAAATATAAAACAGTAATTTCGTACTGTAATGGGTTATATTTATGAGAATATGTAAGTTTCCTCGCCTTTTCAAATTAATTATATGAAACAATCCTGAAGGTTAACTCAATCTTAATGTTATCGTTAGAAACAGAATTAAAAATTAAAAGAATTTGCACGTTCCAAGATGAATGATATTATAACTGACTTCATTTATAGTTAATAGATAAAAAGAATATTGTTAAGACTGTAATATATGATTATAGACTTATAAATATGATGTTGCAATTAAAAATATATGTATAATGTATGTAACGTATTTTCTCTCTTTTATACACCACCCACTTTACCATAGTCATGAAAACTCATTAATGTGAAAACTATGGAATATGTAGGTTGATGATACTTCAATGATCTTAAAACACGCACTGTGAACTATAAACTATAAACTATAAACTTGTGTCTTACATTGAAGTGAATGTTAATATTTGATGGAATCATTTAGCACAAAATAGCAAGAGATGTTATACCATATAAGGCATAACAATATCCATTACACATCTTGCAATTAAATTAATTAGAATCTTCAAAACAACAATCGGTTACGGCCGTTTTTAAATTCCATTAATATTTATCTTTCTAAACAATGTGAATTCAATAGCAAAAACATGTGTCTTCTAATATCTAGACGTTTCTTTGTGGAAGATCATGAGTGAGTTGTCACACATATGTGCAGTAAATTAATGCGATAAGGGAGATATTGACTCACCGTCGTGGGATGTATGTGTTGTCTGGATAGTCTGTGTCTGCTTGCTGTAGACGACCGGTTCTTTCGGAGGAATGTTCGTATGTGCCACGGATACGACAGTTAACTCCCGGTTCCTCCTGCGCCCTGCGCTGCTCCGCATCATGATATAACGATATTGATTGGCTTTTGAAGAAAACACCAAAAGCAAACAAATTATATGAATACCTTTGAGCAGAATTTATACTAGATGGTTGTAAACTTGCATCCGGTGTGGCATTGGCACTTTGTTCTGGTGTTAATGAACTCATACTAGATAAACTAGACAGTACATCTGAAAATATAGTAACGATAACTTAAAATGTTACATAAAAGAGTGATTTGCAATTAAATTTATACCTGATACTGGCGCTACACCCAAAGAAGATAGCATTGCGTCTATCTCCTTACGTTGATCTTTGTCCGCACCAGCAGCACGAACAGTTGCTTCTTCTACCTACAATCCATAGATAAATTATTCTATTAGTATAGATATTCTATGTACAAACTAAATATATCATTTAAAAGCTTATCTCACATCTTTTTGTTCTTTTTCTCTCCTGCGTCTTTCTTTCTCCTCTCTAATGGCTTGCAGTTTTGCCTTCTTCCTCTCCAACTCGGCTTTTCGATCAGACATCATCTTGTCGTCCAAGTGATCCAAGTAATAACTGAGATATTATCAATCAATCTTTTTATGAAATATCTAAACCAGAGTACATAAAGACAAAATCTATCCTCATAATAAAATATACGTGAGATGTTGCATCACGATCGATGAAAGAAACCGTGCGCTGAATAAGCTTAATGCTATTATTGATTTTTCAGCAATGACGTCAACCTCTGTCAAATCGTCGACAATTCGCGGCGAATTTACGCGAAGGGGATCAACGGGCGATATGTTTAATTAGTTTTCGATCAGTCAGTTGTGCCCCTACTATTCTGCAGACGTTCCGGACAACAGTAATTAATATTTAAGTCTGACAAGACTTTAAACAATCAACCTATCGCACTATATCGAATCTGGGCGATGTCGATCAACCAACGGCGCATCCGAGCAGACGCAGTTCAAGTGCGGCAGAAATGGCGAGGATTTACCTCTCTGTAAAGAACGTGCGGATTCTCTGCAGCAAGAAACAATACAGCCTTCGTACAAGAATTTTACATTATTTTAGGAAACGATTTTATGCACTTCATAGATCTTTTACCGCGAGCAACTGCAACTGCAAGACCTCTATAATCATCTGCTGTCAGAAAAATTAATGCGAGCTGTCACTCGCTAGTTTGCCTCGCTTGGTCGAGCGCCATCTCGATTCATTTCCCATTATACAGAAGCTCGTAGCACGAGTCATTGTCGATAAAACTGAGTTTTCGAATGTGAATGAAAGAAGCCGTGTGGCGCATAAACCTAATGCTTATTGACTTCAATGACGTCAATCTCTGTCAGATCGTCGACAATGCGGCGAATTTATGCGGATATGATCAATACGAGCGATACGAGCGATATTAATTAATTCTTCAGTCAGTTGGCGACTGCCAATTGCTATTCTGCAGACATATTGGACAAGAATAATTAATATTCAAGTTTGACGAGACTTTAACGTGCTACTTGTAAGTTTGTGCCTGAGCTAAAACACTATCCGCATTATTTAATTGCGATAATTAATATATTTATCGGAAATGATTTCGCATTTATATTAAATTAATTCAATTTTAATTTTAACTGAAGATAAAATATGATTTCAGTTAAATCTAATTTTCAATTATTTCGTAATTGTTTGCATTAATCATGTGAGCTTTGATCGTGTCGGAATATCGTAATTTTAATATAATTTAATCATTGAAAAATTTTATAAATGAAACTATATATATTTTTTGTATAAAAAAGAGATATATCTTTTGTATAAAAGATATATTCTTTGTATAAAATATCAAGATGAACTAATTTCGAACGTGTATAGCGATGCGATATCGTTAAACAAACCGTATCATTCACTCAAAAACTCCACGCTGTCAGATACAAGCTCTGTTCTCGGCATGCGTGTATCCGAAATAGACATATTTCCCTTCTCTGCTTATTCGCCTCGTGTTAAAAAAAGAAATGTTTAACAATACAATTATTTTTTTCGCTTCTCAAAGCTCATAGATCCCGGTTCGATCACGTTTCAGGCTCTTAAAAGGGTCGTCAAAATGCTAATTCTAGGCGGCATGGAAATCTAGTTTAACACATGCCCAGCAGCGTTTAAAAGTTACGGAGTTCCGATGTTGTTGCAGGGACGCCGGTTCTTCGGTAGTTATATACGTTTAGTCTACGCTCGAATAGCTCTGGATTCTTGTTAATTTCAAGTTTACGTTGATCATCACAACATTATTTTAATGGTTCAGTAATTAAAGCACGATAACAATTTAGTTAATAACAGAGACAAACAGGGCGAAGGAAGATAGTGAGAGGAAGAGAGAGACTATTAATATTTACAAAATTTATCTTGATAAGTAAAAGTACGGAAGCAAAATTGATTTCATCAAACGAATCATGTAATTGTTGATATTTGTGGCCGATATACTTATGCTTAACATATTTACGATATCTGTGATTAATTCAATCTATTCATTATCGGATCATCCGGATTATCGTTTTATATCAGGTAATACGTTTAATCAATTTATTAAACGTATTATTAATAATAGATTATTATTTATTAGTTATTTGTTAAATAAGAGCGACTGCCCGTTTTATTTAGTCCTATAAAATGAAATTAATTTGTAAATATGATTTGTTTTCAACCGAAAATCTTCGATCGGTACGAAGCTTATTCGTTTAAGCACTTGATACGCATACAATGTGGCGGATTTTGCAACTCGCATGCGGGAATATTCTTGCCAATTGTCACAAACGCGTGTACGCGTATACGTGTAATAACGCGACCGATATGACACAAATATATGATCGATATGAAACAAATTATATACTTTACCATTCCCATCCATTGAATGTTTGTAAATCCGTATTCGTGATCCCGCGTGTTATCGAACGAGTATCCAATCGAACCGGTTCTACACGATTAAACTGTTGTAAGCTTTACCATGGCGTCCGCGCGCGATTGCATGCCCTCGCCCTTCCCGCAAAAGATGAAAAAAAAGAAGAATGCGAAAAAATTGGCCCGCCGGAACTTCCGTAATGCACCATGTAATACAAGCAATTGCTTTTTCAAGGAAGCGGGTGCGGTGTGTGGTACCGCGTGCCGAACCTCCGAAGGGGAGTTGCGGGGCGACCGTGGAAGGTGGGTGGTAGCGTTGAGATGCACGATCAAAGGAGAGACTTCTAAATTCAGCCACGAAATTAGCTTGACACTAATTCCACGGGGGAAGGAGGGAAGAGCGTGGGCAAGGCTAAGAAGCCAGACGGGAAAGATTGGCCTGGAGGGGGGTGGATAAGGCGACCACCCTTCGCGTGATCGCTCATACTGACTTCGCGTGTCGAAGTCTGATTTGCTTTGTTGAATCAAGTGTATACGGAGTGTACTTTTGCTCGCGAAAGTGAAGAGAATGAGATAGCGTGTGGGTGGTCTCCCTTTCCTCTTCACGCTTCCTCGCGCTCACCCCCGCGCGTGCTAACTCGACTTCCATCATTTTCCTTGGCAATTAGATCGCTGATGGAATCTCGTCCGGCTTGTCAGTCGTGCTCTCTTCCACGGGATATTTTAAACTGACGTTATCATCGACTGATGTATCAACTGCATCTTTATTTAACTCTCAGGTCGAATCTGTTCGCTTTTGATCGAACGGATTGCCGATATGTCATTAATTACACACGTCAGATTGAAAGCCGACCTGAAAGTAGATACGATAAGAATTTCACGCAGATGTTTCAGGATCGTTTAAAATAACACGAATGGAGTCTCCGAGATTACTCAAGTAAAAAGTGATCCAAAGTATAAGATAACACCATAGCTAGAGCTCACATCTCTTAATAGAGATCTCTTAATAGAGTTGCAGCCAGAAAAATCTTATCCGGTTCAATGCATGTTTAATTCTAACAATTAATATCCCAAGAGCCAGCAGAGTTTTGCGGTCGATAAATAAAGATTTATCGAGTAACAAAGCCACCGCGGATCGAGACAATGGATTCGAGAATTATCTCCCTTTGTGGTTTGCTCGATGGAGCCTTGGAAATAATAGTAGCGCACGGAGCATACATCTATTATTCTATTATTTTCTATTATCTATTATTTTCGGAATCTAACACGGGTAGAGAGAGAGAGAGAGAGAGAGAGAGAGAGAGAGAGAGAGAGAGAGATAGCGATTTATTGCATCTCGGTTAGCGTGGTTTTTATCCTTTGCGAAAGACAGGCGAATTGGAATTCCTTTCGATATTTCATGTGCCTTATTCACATGCTGCTTCATACAGCAAGAACGCATAATTTTTTGACCAGATTTTATCTACCGGCCAAGAAATAGATAGTCATCGTTCCCGCATAAATCAGCTGCGGAGCGGAGCTGAGTCCACGCAGCAATTAATTATGGAAGTGCCATGCAACCGTCATATCTGGGATGTCGGTTCATGGCCGGTCCGGACGCTTCACGAACGTGCGGTTTTGATATCTCTCAAACATTTCGTTAGAAAACACATACGTGCCTGCATGCGTGCCTGCGTGTGCGCGTGTATGTATGTATGTATGCGTAAATATATATGCGCGTATACGTACACGTAAATATGTGTCTCTCTGTATGTTATAACTGTATGGCAAGTGGCATCTACACGGATTCCCTTTCACATTACGCCCGGCATTTCTGTTCATCGTACCGGAAACGTTATAGTCCCACCATTTCTATTCCGTGCCACTTCTGCATTCTCTCTTTCTCTTTCTATCTCTCTCTCTCTCTCTCTCTCTCTCTCTCTCTCTCTCTCTCTCTCTCTTTCTCTCTTTCTCGCTCTCTTTCTCTTCCTTGCTCTTTCTCCATGTTCTTTCTCCTTGCCCGAGAGACAAGTGGAAAGCCAGCGCGACGAGGTCGAAGTTTTGGTGGATTTACGGAATCTCAAATTCGTACCAACGTAAGCGGATCTGGCCTCTCTTTGGTCAAATGGGTAAAGGTCGAGCTTGTCGTGGATAGGCAGCCAGCTTTTGCGGCGCAAGATGAAGTTGATAGTGTTCCTTCACTTCCTCTTCCCCTATACGAGGGGATAGAAAATACGTACGAACGAAGGGATGAAGAGAGTGGAAGTGGATCCCACATTCGCCGCAAACTACGGCTGATGAACCACCTGGACGTGCGAAGCACTGCTTCGGAGAGCCAAAAAGCAAAGTTCTAACAACATACCTTCGCGTCTGGTCTCCCTCCCTTCCGCGGTCACTGCCCCTCTTTCCAATCACTATTTGGGCGATTCGCGCGGTCGTCTTCGTCCTATGTTTCATCCCTTAATGCTTTAACGTTGAACTCTGCGCAGTTAGCATGTAACGATCCAAACAACGAGGCTATGCTCGAGGATTTGTCAATGTCCAAGCGGATCAGGATAGGCAGTCATGTATTTATATCTTCCTGCGTGCTCAGGATCAGAGAGATACGCATGAGGAATAACCCATCAATGATGCTTTAAGAGATTCACGAATTGTCGAGCGAGAATATGAACTGTCGGGCGTTCGGATCGAATCGGCTATCCATCGAAACAATGTTTTAAGAAATTCGCGCAACGCCGAACGAAAATCTGCGCTGCCGCAAGAATACTACTAGCCGCAAGATTTATCGTCTTGCAACCAGCAACGTTTTTTCAAAAATACACTTCAGTATTCTCATCCCTGTTCTCTCAAATATGCGCTTTATTGCCATTATGTCCTGTCTCGTCTTCGCTGTGCATATCATCGTCCGTATAGTAGTTGCTTTACAGGTGCGTGACCTTATATTATTTTGAATATGTCAGTTTTCTCATAGAGATCATGAGTCATTCTTCATTAGCTTCCGAACTCTTCTTTTTTTCTCTAAACTTTCATTCTAGGCTTGCATTTTCACACCTCTCGTCTCTAGTACGCGCTTTTTTTCTATTTGTCGGGTCTCATTCCGAATATGCATATCATGATTCATCAGTAGCTACTTTGTAGTCGCCGAGCGATTATCTATACCGCCGGACGCTTGAATCGAGTCAGCTATCAGTTGATACATTGCCGACACTGCCGGGTGCTCGGATCGTATTGGAAACTTTGGGTCGATGCCGTATGATATAAGCGAATCGTCGAGGGAGAATATCTACGGCCGAGTTCACGGAGCGAGTCGACTATCAGTCGATACGTTGCTTAAAAGAAATTCGCGAATCGCTGAGCGAGAATCTGGACGGGAACACCGACAGCGCACACATCTGACAACGTCAGATCGATATTTAGGAATTTCTAGAATCGCCGAACGAGAGTATGCACCGCCAAACACTCAGATCGAGCCGGCGGTCTGATCGATGCTTTCAGAAATTCGCGTATCGGGAGTCCGTGCTGCCACAAGGTCTTCCATGTTGCTTCCAGCAGTATAATTCCCGAGATATGCCGCGGTTTCCTCATTTTCATACTTATAACCGATTGCTTCCGGTTACGCAATAATAGTTTTCTTATATACTTCGCGTCTTTTAAATCCTGCCGAATAAAATTATTGGATCATCGAAAAGCAATTACTTGCGATAGTTTTCTGCATCAATCATTTCGATCATATCTTTATGGCTAAATACACGGTAGTAAATGACTATCAGTCATTTAAATAGCTTCAATCGATGTAGAATCCCGCGTTAAGATTCGATGACGTTTAAGCTTGCCGATTATGAATACGAAATCCGGGAATATTAACAAAAACGCAGACGCATTATTAAGAAATACAATCGCTCGATTAGTATTCCCTCTCTCTATTTCTCAAGAAGCAAATGCTTTCACCAGCTGACAGTTTCAAATAATCAAATTCTTGGAGATCTCACACCAGCGGACGATGATGAACGTAACGACGACGTATCGAGGAGGAGGAATTGCATGACGAAATAATTTCGTCCGACGATCATCAAACGAAGCGGACACCGTGAACGATAGTGACACCGAGCATGATGATGTGCTCGAATTGACAGATGTATCGCGACAAGCGAAACTGTCAGAATAGACGAAAGCTTCATTGACCGAAAGGATAACGTAGTTTTTTTCGTAAATCAACAGAGACGTCCATGCGACGTGGAGCATAAATATTAAAGAAAAATAATGTTAAATAAATAATGTATGATTAAAAATAATAACTTCTCTAAAAATTGGAAGATACTATCGTTGAGCGAGCAAGAATAACAAAATCATCAAATAGATACTTAATTGTTCTAAGAATTAATGACAATGTTTCGCTTCTTACACAAGTAAAAATCTTAAAGGAAACCTTGCGCTTTTTATTACCTCCATATTACCATGGAATTAGAATTAAAAATGGTTTCTATATCGAAGGGTGATGTAAACTCTATCCCGTGAAGAGTCACACAAAAATATTTGCAGAAAATCTTTACCGATTAAAATCACTAAATTCACGGATTCACCGATTAAAATAATTCTATACTGCAATCAGATTATTACTATCTAAATCAAAAAGGACGAGCATAATAACAGAAATGATTCTACTGCAATAGGAGGACATATAAGTGTAATTAAAAATCTTAAAAAAATAAATAATGGATTACTGACTATAACGGCAATCGAACTATAACGGTTTAATCGAGAGATTATATTATTTGTTACTTCTTCTTCTTCTTATAGTGCCATACGCTCATGTAGCGTTCACGTGTTCATCGTACAATGCGAATCATGCCCTCTTCTGCACATCTGAATAAAGTGACAGCGTCTGGGACGTACCAGTACCAGTTCCTGATGTGGCGGAGTCATAAATGTCGTCTGCGACCTGGTCCTCTTTTCCCCTCGACCTTTCTGATGAGATAGTCCTTAAGAGGATGTATTTGAGCCTCCGTAATATATCCCAAGTACGATGTTTTCCGTTGTTTGACTACATTCAATAACTGCTGATATGTATTGGCACGGCAATACACTTCATTGGACATGTGTTTTATTCAGGAGATTCTTGAAAGCTTTTTCGATATCTACATCTCGAAAACTTCTATTTTGTTGGGACTTAACCTTGAATGATCAGATTCTGTATAATATAATGTTGCGTATAATATTCCGTACTACTATATAGCATCAGATGCACGTATTATATAGCATCTGATCACACGTAATCTGAGATTCAGGGGCAAGAGGTACTTATCAAATCTGGTGAAGGTGGCTTTAGCTATTGTCGCTCTTATTTTAATTTCTCCATCGCTATCCCATTTATCATTAGTTTGATCTTGCTCACATTGATGTTAAAATATTCCTGTCTTATTTCATTGATGGCGTTCAAGATGGTTTGCAACTCCTGGTTCTCAGCTAATATTGCTGTATTGTCGATATATCGTAGGTTATTAATAAGGATGTTATTTACTTTTATCCCCATTGTGTGGTCTTCAAGTGCCAGCTGGAATATTTTCTCCACGTAGATGTTAAATAAGAGTATGCATCGTTGGCGAACGTCTTTGTCAATTCTTATGTTGCTGATTTGCAAAGCGTGGTTTAATTTGAACTCTACTGTCTAATTCCAGTACAGTTCATGAATTATCCGAATGTCCTTCTCGTCAATGCCAGTTTCTTACAAGATCGGTATCAATAGATTATACAATGTGTTATCAAATGCTTTTTGATCATGGATAAAACATATAAATACATTCTTTCGTTGGTCATAGTATTTTTGTATGAGTAATTGCATACAATATAGTGCCTCTCTTGTACTTAGACTGTTCTTAAAACCAAACTGCATATTATCTGATTTTTCTTGGCATTTGCCATATTTCTCTTATAAATTATCTTTAGAAAGGCCTTGAGTGCGTGGCTGATGAGGCTGATAAACTGGTGTTCCTCATGCTTTAGAGTTGAATTTCTTTAGTGTAGCGACGAAGATAGATGTTAGCCAATCCGCCAGGAATGCTGGCGGAATCATAGATCGCGTTAAATAGTTGGCAGAGTTTTTTAGTTTGAGCACTTCCGCATGTATATTTTTCTTTCCTGGCGTTTTTCTGTTGTGTGCTGAGAGTGTATAGATCACTTTTGACTTCATTATTGGTAAGCCAGATGCATTACTGAAGATACTATTTGGGGCCATTGAGTATATGTCATCGAATATATCTCGAATATTCTCCTCCCATACTCTACAGATCTCCTGAGGATCTGTTAAGATCTTGTTATGTTTTGCAATTCTTGAAATGCTTGCTTGCTTCTGAAGGTGTTGGTAATCTTTTTTAATTTTTTATGGAAGATATCGTGCTTCGCATGCAGCTCCTCGGCTTCTCTACATTGCCTCGCCAGCCATATATCTTTTATTTCTCTTATTTTGCGGCGTATAGTTTTGGTTATTTATTTTGGTTATTTCGTTATATATTTATATGTTTCTTTTTCCATCATGTTAAGAATTTCTGATGTCCTCCATTCATTCTTAAGTACTCTCTTTTTGTATCCTAAATCTTGTAGCCCAAAGCCTTTTCAACGGCAATCTGTAGATATTTTTGATGATCCACCATTGATCTTCTATATTCTCATCTTCATTGTTGTTGTTATCGCGCTTGATGTGTTTGTCAAGTTCGTCTTTCAGCATTTCACGTTTTCCTGTATCGCTTAGAGAGGACATATCATATGTCTTGCTCTTGTTTTTGTTTGTCCGTTTCCTCTGAATTTGAATGTTCCTATCAGAAAATTATGACTCGATCCGATCCGATGTCTCTATCAGGATACACTGCACAGTATACTACACTATAATACTCTATACTACACTATATTACATTACACTCATGTAGAATATATGAAACTTTACTAATAAAACTCACGAATGATATAGCCACCTGAAAATGGCAATGCTTTCATATAATATTAAAGAAACGAAATATATACCGTACGAATTAGTCTACTATAAAATTGCATATATATCCGTGAGCGAATCCAATATCACATATGTCGAATATCTTATCTCGTTATTTAATAGATTGAAATATGCACAGATGGTACAGACGGCGAGAAAATCTAACATTTGTGAAGACTAAATTTAAACATATTACGATAAGAAAATAAATCCGTATACTTTAACAAAGGAGATCATGTGTATTTATTAAAACAACTTCAAAAAGAGAAATTAGATGATCAATACCCAGAGCCTTATCTAATCATTGATAAAATAGATAACCATAATGTTAAGCTAGTAATAGGAAAAAAACGTACTAAAATTGTACACAGAATAAAATTAAAAAAGCAAATATATCACCTGAAAATGAATTCTCATCCCCATCCCCAGCATAACCATAATATAAGCACGTCACAACCATGTCACCGAGATCCAGTCCCTTTTAATAAAAGGGACGCTTCGTTCAGTCGAATCACTCAATCTATGAACTTATATCTTCTTGGAGCCATATGGAACATTTAATATACTTCATTCATGTTTGGGCGAAAAGTCACGAGAATAACAATCAAAAGCAGATTATCACGACAACGATCAAGTGCATGAGAAAACCAACCATACTGCGACTCGAGATTACGACGAATTAAAGAAACATATGTATAGAATGAGAGAACTCAGAAGGTACAAATCGAAATAAATATGAATAAAAAACGTTAGAGCAGAACATTCAACATTTTTTAATAAGGAAGAATGTCCGCCACATTCCAAAGATCGTTGGAAGTTCAACTATTGTTATCTTATCTGTCTATGTTAATCCTATGTAATTCTCTTGGCAAGGACACAGGCCAAACCGACTGCAGACTGTAATCACGTGATTCAAAATATCCGACAGATAATATTAAAATGAAGATGAATAAAAGATGATATATAAAGCGTTGCGACATTGTGACCGAGTTTTTGTCCGGTATTCATTCACTTTATATCCGCGCTAAAGTTCAATAGCTTTTTCTTAATTCCAATTCAAGTTATATTTTCTTTCTTACGATCTCGTGTCTTTTCCGAGTCTTTGTAGCAACACGCGTTACATCTTTCTCTTCTGCGAGATCGATTCAATATTGTATGAATATAATAGAATACATTTGTATTGTTCATATAATTCCTCGCTCTGGATTTCACAATTGCAACCTATGCGGATGATACAGCTATACTTGTAACTTATAAGAATTATATAGAAGCATCCTTGCAATTACAGGAAAGTCTCTCCTATATCCAGAACTGTCTAAAAAAATGGAGAATCAAAGCTAAGGGGAAAAATCAGTACATCTAACATGTTAATACATCTAACGTTATCCGTAAAGAGATGTACCCATCAGTAACTTTGAACGGTTCGAAAATTCTTTAAGCTGAAGATGTCAAATATTTAGAACTACACTTCGATCATAGACTAAATTGGAAAAAACATATACTCACCAAGCGAAAACAACTTTAATTAGGAAAAATGTACTGGCATATATTACTCGGCAATAAATCACAACTTTCGGCTGAAAACAAGCTATTATTATATAATTCTCAAATATATTTAAACCCAATTGTGAGGTACGGCCTTCAATTCATATAGAAATATTATAAAGATTCCAAAAAAATATCTTAGAATTATTGTTAATGCTTCATGATACGTCACCAATGACACGTTACATATACATATCATGATTTTAAGATGCTGTACATTAGAGAAGATCAATTAGAACTGATAGGATAGAGGGACATCCTAACATACTCACGATTAACTTCATGAGAAACGTGATTAACTTCAACTGCGTGATTAACTCCACGTAGATCAAAAAGACTTCTTCAAGATCTATACATCTAATTATAATTCTATAGGATATATGCCACTGGGCATATGCTCTACAAGACTATCTTGTATCTAACTGTCACATATATTATTAAATATCACATTAGTGACAGTTTGTAATAATTTTTAGGATGATAATAAAAAAAAAATACATAATTCTCGAGCATTTTCTTAAAAATAGACGTCGCACTGTGATAATCTCATCGGTCATCTTGGTGACGATCGACACAGTGAGCTGCACTTGTTGATAACGGGGATTTGCTCTACATTTCCATCGCGAAATACCCTTGATCGCGGGAAGAATTCATTAATACCCGAAAATCGCGATCAAATCTCGTTACTTGAGTATTAGCGGAAGCCGGAACATAACAGTGCATATCTGGAACATGAGTGAAATCTTGAAATAAGGCCTGCATTTTGCAAGATTGCCGAAATCGTGCCGATAATTCAGTTTTTCGATATATCAGAATGATATTTCTGGTCTAATTTGAAAAGAAAGAAGTTCTCAACTTTAAAAACATATGTGCTGACATGTCCTTACTTTGCCGATGGAAGGTTATAAAATGATAAAATTTTCAGGACACTGCTTTGGTCTTTACGAAAAATATAATTCGATGATGTGGAAAATATCGCATATTCATTTCGAAATCATAATTTCACTCTGCAAAGCCAGAAAAATTGTCTCGCGATCCGTGGAAGTTAAGGTATAGGTTTGATTAGAAATCGACAAAGATTTTAAAATAATTTAATCACGTAGCTCGAAGTAATTAAGTATGTGCAATGATATTTGGTAATTTGGTAAGTACCATGATAACATTATGGTTAGTAACGATCATAGAATGTAATGTAAGGCAAAAGAAAGTGGAATCGCCAACTGGCGTTAAAAAATGTAATACGATTATATTAATCTCCTCGATATCGCGCCTCTTTGAATATCGTCGGTAATCTCAATTAACTGCGGCAAAAAATCAGGACGAACGCGGTTTCCTCGTACATGTAAGCGGGTATAACGAAACAACGGTCGATTAATCATTCGCATTCGGCACGGCTCTCGTCTCCTTTCTCCATTAATCTCCGATACTGTGATCAAAAAGTGGGACACGAGCGCCATGTCGCAGCCGTCGAGTAACTCCGCGCGAGAACAAGCATTTCATTTATTTCGCGAGCAAATGCGCGGCATATGGTATTAGTATATACAAAGCCTCGATAATACCGAGCTTAACGAGACTTCTATATCAGAAAACCCGCGGGGTATTGATTTTACGCTGGGCAAACCGTGCCGCCGCGGCACACAAGACTCGTTCGTTCATCGGCGAATTAGAGTCGACGAACGTCTCCGCACCCCCGAGCTGAGAGCCGGGCTCGTTCTCTTTCCCCCAAATGTACAGGATCGCTTAAGTAGATGGAACGAATTGCAAATAACTGTCGGCGATACGGCGGCCAACGATGTAATTACAGTCTCGCGAGTCACACGGATCCGGTAATCGCGGATTTTTTCGCGAGATATAAAAGAGATTGAGAACGATCCGCTCGAAGTAGAGGCGCCTAGGAGAGGCGGTTTGATTGTAAAAGAGAGGGTTTAGCTGCATGCGGGGTTTCGGGGTGATGCGATGAGTAGGCATGAGCGAGCGCGCGCGCGCGCGCGCATATGTGTGTGTATATGCGCGTGTGTGTGCTACGGCAACTTCGAGAAACACTGGAGTTCGCTTTGATGCTCTTTGAAGAGTTCAAATCGCTACATAAGACTCACCGGGGGAGTGAGTTAAGGGCCGCTTGCGCCACGCATCGTAAATGCAAATTTTCTTAAAGCATTACAACGGCCAATCGACGTATCTGTATTCACCGTTTCGCGCATTAATTAGCGGTTTTTTGCAACGCTCGACATGCTTGAGGATCATTATCACGCGCAGACACGCGAT
The DNA here is from genome assembly GCA_020341155.1 of Eciton burchellii. Lineage (NCBI taxonomy): Eukaryota > Metazoa > Arthropoda > Insecta > Hymenoptera > Formicidae > Eciton > Eciton burchellii. The sequence goes on from JAHMML010000078.1 coordinate 200,422, forward strand.
ATCAAACGTAATGCGACCGAGGAACGATATCCGACGTTATTCCCGTCGTTGAATGAGAATTTATGCTTGTCAAAAAGAAAGGGGGTGGAGGAAAGAGGAGGATCAAGAGAGATACGGCTGCTTCCCCGTGTCGCATTAGTTCTTACGTAATACACAATACGCGTCCCAGCAGAGAACTTCGTATCCCTCATAATCAGCACCGTTGGTGCTAAAGTTACGGCAGTCCCGCGCCACACGCACATAATTTATCCGAGCGCTCTCGTTTAGATGCACGCTATAAACACCGTTTAACGTCATCGCATTCTTCTCACCGTTAGCTCGGCGGCGGATAGCTCGATAACGGTCGATGATATTTTGGCAAACGCATCATCGTTCTACCGTTCCAGGTGTTCCCATAATATTTACAGCGATCGCAAAATCACCGCCTCCGCTGATGAAGTATATCTTCGGACGATATCTCTGCTCAATATACTGTACGATTACTCGATAAACGGTCTCGCCGTTGTCTTCTCTTATAGATAATGATATATGTTAAACTTATCGGAATATTGCCGGCCATTGTCGTTAAATACGTCTTCTAAGAAGGGCGTCATTATGTTTCCCAATATCGTAAGAATATAGAGATGATATACTCTCGCAGGTTCTAAAACAACCTGGCGTCCGTATATTAGACTTACTTATCGGTTTAACTTATTACTCGATGATAGACGTTCTCTCATATTTAGCGATCTTACACATCCGGTAGCGGAGCGTCGAGTTTGCAAGATTCACCGGTCGGTGAATATACGGCGATGCGCGCAGGATTCTACTTATCAATCTAGGATTAGTCTGCATCCTTGCGCCCGGGTTATCCCGCGGTAATGCTCTCGTAATGAACGTTACTCATCAGCATGCAACGGTATTATCTTGGCAGGAATATCGCGGATCATTAATATCTGCTTCCCGATACGCGGATTAGTTGAGTTAACTATTAAAAGGAGTTTGCGTAATGACGCGCGCTCGTGTAGACACGCGAAAAATGCGCGATAAACGAGCACTCCCCGTTCCTCGCACCCTGCATGAAGGATGCAGATGCAGATTTCATCTTCATTCCCATCGGATCAGCGTGACGCTCAACATCGATCGCATCGATCGAATGCGTTCGGTTCTTTCACGTGCGCGCCGCGCGCAGAACCCTTTCGGATCCTTCCTCGCAACGGTTTCTATTTATTTTAACGAGCTGTCGAGATCAAATCCTCCCCCATTTTCCATAGAGAACGGCACATCCCGCTGAAAGCCGACCCCTGCCACCCTAGCGCGCGGATGGAACGCAACGAGAGTTTTATGAATGGATCCGATGGGGAGCGTGCATCCCGCCGCGTGCGTCGAATTATTTCGCTCGTGTGAATTTTTACGTCGTAATTGTAACCACGCGGAGCGCCCACGATTGTCACACCCGTGTGAGATTCGACGGCCGGAGTGCAGGAGCAGATGCTATTATCGTCGTGGCTGCTGAACTTTTCGATAAGTGACCAGCAGTGCGACCGGACACGAGCCTTTGTGCTATCATTACTTCACTCTCGTTTTTGCATGGCGCTAATTGAAGAATGCTCTTTGGCCTTTGCTTAACCTCAGACTCACCCTGTTGGCCGCTCGTTGAGTCGAGTGCTCGATCTTGTGCTCGGATGTCTGATATCAGTGTGACGAAATTTTTTCGGGGATGAAACGGGCAACGGTCCTTGTCAATTAATTGTCTTAATTCTCGGATAATGGGCTACGGTTATTCCTGATTGCGCGCGATGCGAAATCATAGCGCGCGAAACTCAATGATCGAAGCAACGTCGCGTACGAGTGGCGGCTTCATTAATTCATTAATTCTTCATTAATTATAATCAGAATGATTAATCCACGATGGGAATAGTTACGCACGTACGAATCCATAATATCACCTTACGCGTCCGCATTTGATTCGCGTTCAACGATTTTCTCTTCCATGTACAGCGACCCACACGCACATGTGGGTCATGCGGGGGTACATATTGCTGCCGTCAGTGTGAATGGAGCGTGGATGCGACGTCCGCATGTACTCGCGCGTACACACATACAAGCACACACGCACTCCCTTGATTTTCATTCACGTATCTACTACGCTGCCGTAAATTCTTGGCCTATCGTAATTATAAGCGCGCTTGCGTGCACAGAAAGGAAAGCGTTCGATATGTGTGCGTTGCATCGAGTAATCGACTATTATTAGGCTGCGGCTAAAGGTAACAGAGGGATAAAATGGCGTGAGCAGCCCCGTTTTTATACATCGTGTCGGTACACGTCCCGATCCGATCGATTGTACGCGAGGGGCGCGTGCAACCTTTCTCGGAGTTGCGATTAATTATGATCCTCTAAACGCCTATTTTCCTGACGCGAATTCGCGTCGAGCTGTCAATCGTCCGTCTTTTGATCGTCGCCATGTGGCAACTCGCGTTTCGCCAGGAACGAGATTTATCGCGATCGATCCCTCCGGTTTCCAATTCGGCGGAAATTTGTTCGGACGTGCTGCGCGCTTCAGTGTGCAGCACCGCGAAAAGTTATGGCTCTTATCTCCATCGAGGCGTGACGCATGCCTCGATATATATTTCGCGCTCATAATATAGTTTAACTATACACGCACGCACACAATTCCCATCAGTGAAAATGTCAGACGGGCCGCGAAGTCGAGAAAACTGGCGGACCAACCTTGTATCGGCATCGCGAAATGTCACGGCAACTTTTAACGGCATTTCACGCGATTATTCTCGCGGCGTATTGTTATTAATAAATTATTAATTGATTATTAATAAAATGCATGCAGACGTAGGACTTAACATGCAAGTACGTGGAATACGGTCATTTACACTGAAGCGTGAAATCTGTATTTGAAAAAGTCCTCCGTAATCTTCACTGCGCATTATATATATTCTTCTTCGTGTAAAATCGCGCCCGATCTATCGCGAGTGTCTCCGTAGAATCCAGGCCTCATCAAATGATACGTTTTACAGGGAAATCTCAAACATGCTTTATGCACGTTTAAACGCACACAAACGTGCCTCTCGCAGAAATCGCGCCGAGTATTCGCATGAGAGCGCGATATATTGGTTTTCATTGAACTCCGACTCGGTTCAACTGCTTTGGGTTGGACAAGCGCGAGGCAGATGAGAACATGAATGCAACAAAATGAAGGGAGAATCTAGCCGGCACTGCGAATTGGATGACAAAAATAACAGTTAGGGAGCACCGCTTTTCAGACATGTAGTGATAAATAGGTGTGCACGCCGACAGCCGTACGCGCGGGCTATTATCTCTCAATGGAAACGCGATTTTTCATTCAGCGCCCGATCAAGCCGCGTCGATCGAATGGGAATGATCAAGAGGAGAAACGAAGAGAGAGAGAGAGAGAGAGAGAGAGAGAAAGAGAGAGAGAGAGAAAGACGACATTAATATTTCCCCAATTTCCAAGATTTATCCTCTCGAAAACAAAGCCTGGCGAAAAATTTCACTACACGTTCCCTTTTTCATATGGAATCATCATCGTTCTCCGGATGTGCCGTGACGGTCACGGGACGTCATGTATATCGAATTTGAAATATCCTGAATATCTGAATTTGCTCTGCGCTCGTACACACACACACACACACACTTTTTTTTTCTCTCCTGATAGGAAACACGATCGAACGTGCAGGAACGCGGCGCGCGGATAAAACAATAAAGGACTTTCCGCGCATTTCGCGCGACAGGATGGAGTGACGGGTATATTTATAATCGATACTTCGGATGGCCGGTTCTCGCAATTACGCCATAAAAATTCGGTCAGGTGATTTCTGAGGCTCCGACTGCGAGTGCGATGCCGGGGCTATAATCAAGTCCAGGTGAGTCGCATTGATTGACAATTTTCCGCGGTCCCCTGCTCTCAAGCAATCCCTTGCATCGTTCCCATGTTGCTTGTCACTTTTGCGATACGAAGTCACAAATGACCTCGCCTTAAAGCAGTCTACAAACTGCGATCATTTTTTGATTACGTCATAACAAACATGTAGTTTTTTTATACGAAAGGAATATGCCAACTTATAAGAATGCGATAGTTCGTATTAATTAATTAATCAAAGTTAATATGATCGTTGCATCGAATAAAGCCATGAACTCTAATGAAGGAACTGATAATAACGATCATTAATTGATGGCTTGGTTCTTCAATAGAAAGTATCAATTGTCGCATTTCGAATCGTGAATCAATTATCAATTAAAGAAAAAGACAGCCTGCTCGCATCAGCAGATTCGCGAGCGGATCTGGCCGGGACGTCTCTTTAATGGAATCGAAAGCCATGCGAGGGTGGAAGAAAGACAAAAAAAAAGGTGAAGGAGATTGCGCGCAGGGAAAGAACGAACATTACGTCATCGGCAAATTGAAATATTCTTCAGTATTCGTCGCGAGCGATTACTTCGCTCTCTATTTGCCGAGGCGTTCGTGGCACTTCGTGCTTCCGAAGAATCAGCAGCATGATTGAGAATGAGTGCATCGCCGGATGTTCATCTAATATATTGACCGGCCGCCGTGGGAAAGGCAGGAAAGGGGGAGGCAGCGAGATGAGAAGATGAAGGATTGGCATTTCTCGCCAATCAATTCTCCCCCATGCCACTTACGATAAATCTTCAATTTCGGTGTGTTTTGACTCGATCTGCACACAATGAACGATTGTACAAGTCTCGATTTTCATCTCGTTACTTTACAAATTGCAACCGATGACCCGTTTTTCGACTTCCCCGGACACTCGAACTTTGCCATCTTGAGCGCACGATGCGCGCATTCCGCCGACAATGGGGCGCAACAATGGGCATACGGATTAAAATGCAAATTAGTCCATAAGTCAGGACATTATATAATTGTTAGCCGTGCTTGGTGGTTATTGTGGCGGCAATAAACTTTCAAGATTTAAGGTGTCAGCAAGCGCAATCTGCCGGTATACACTTGTGCTTAAAAGATTACGCGCATACATATAGATCTGGAGCATTGTAAGCGCGCGCTCTTACAATGCGACATTCCCGCGATGTCCTCTCTCGATTAATTGGCTCGGATCTATTCCCGAGACGGTTTGGGTAACCGAAAATATTATTTCAGCTCCACAAGATTCCACAGTAAATCTGCTGCACCGGCGCGCCACTACTTTATTCCCGTAAGCGCACTTTTAGGTAACAGCGTTTAAACTCGTAAATAACTAATTGCCTAGTTAGACGATTAGTTCATCAGGTAACTTAATAATTCGATTATTAAGTGGATATCTGCATACAGTGCGGACCTTCACTGTTCTTTTGGATACCAGGCTGAAAGGACTTCATGCGCTCGCATTTATCTCATTTGACTCGCGCGCGGGTATTACTTCGCGTATTGCCTCCCACGGGTAATTAACATAAAAGCGATAACGTAAAAGCACCGTGAAAGTAGCAGCGACAGCGGGTACCTTTGAGAGAGACCGTTTATGTACAAGAAGAAGAAGAAGAAAAAAAAAGAAACAGAAAAAGGAAGCGCGAGAACGAGCGCGTTTGAAGAAATTCGCGCGGCAGCGCTCGCGAATAACAATGAAACGTTGTACAAATTCGCTTTGAATGCTCTTCGATGTAATGTGACCCACGTTAATATAACTTCTTTAATTTCATAAAAGTCCTTATCGCAACAAGATTGCGCTCACTTTATCGCATAATTGGCGGGGAACGTATCCGTATGATTAAAATTATCGAATACCCCCCCCCCCCCTTAACTACACATTTTCAATTAAATTACGCACAATTGGATGTCACGTCGCTGTGCCGAAGCACGCGAACGCGTGGTCGATAGTAATTATTATCTTCGCGACAATGCGTATGCATTGACGCCGATGCACCGCGTATTATGAAATTCTCAGAAGATCAGAGGTCAGTATGCCAATGTTTCTGATAAATCGACAGTTACGTGTTCGCTGCTTGTGGTTCCCCCAGTTAATCGCGGAGGCTCGTAGTCTTTCCGGTCGGAAGGCCAGAAGCATCTGCTGAGATGTGTATTCATTATGTAGTAATTTAATTTGTAAAGAAATATCTGGCCGCTTTCATACAAAGTGATGATTGCTCATAAATGTATTATGTCAACGCGATTGTACATGATAATGAAAGTGAAACGTGAAACTGCTCGCTGTCCGCGACAGCACTGCACTCCAAAGCAAGCGTTTCATATTTATCGCGTTTACTGAATTTCAGTTTCGATCGTGCTTTGCAACTTCACAGACAATCTACGCTTTCTCGCGGATTTCTTAATAATCTACATGTTGAATATGCGGCCGTTACATATCGTAATTGTTTTATGTACGTAGAAATGCGAATGAAATAGCGAAGAGACGTGTTTCGTTTAGAAAATCTATCTGTCTGATTTATTCATTTCTTGCACAAAATGCGTTCACGCAGGTGTAATTGTTGCATGCACGGTCAAGCAGAATGGCAGTAATGTGATTTCTGTGGTATTATTGTAAGAGGCAGTTCGGTCTACGTTTCGATGCGTATTTTAATGATTTCTGCATGTACGCAGTGTCTATATCTCGATTGGACCTCGCCATCGGAGAATACCCAGTCGGGTGTAATTGCGAGCATTGCGACGATGAAGAAGTAATAGATAGGGACGAGGAGACAACTACTCACACGTGGCGGACCGTGTACAAGAAAGACGACAAGGGCGATGATGATCAGACAATTTGCGCCAGAAATCGTGCTTTTAACGATCGCACATTTCCGAGCGTCTGTCACATGTTGTGTTACAATCGTTGCACGAGGTATCGATTGGTGACAGTTAAAGAGAATGACTTGAAGAAATACTTTGTAGTTGCATATAGGCCAAGTAAGTATCACAAATAGAATCGACATTGACGATAATGTTCTTTATCTATCACATACGCGATGCATTTAATTTTAATTTAATAAAATGCGATGTATTCGTTTATATATTTCTTGCGTTTATATATTTCTTGTGATTTGATATGAGCTATTTGCTACTTCTCATTAGGGAAGTTCGTTTCAATTATTGATAGTTATTATTCTGATGCAGATTATTACAAACTACGAAAGGGAAAGTGCTGAAGATTATTGCGTGCTTCCGAGTATGCGATTGTAAGAAACTTAATATATGATTGACGATGATTGTTATGACAGATATATAAAATGATTTTAAATGATACCTATTACAATTTATATATTATAATTCAATTACAGCAGAGCAGATTCAAATTATATATAATAGAATAAATAATTTTGATACAGGCAAGCTTATTTATTGTATAAAATCTATAACCGTATATATTTTCATTATGTAAAAACACACTGAATTATAAACATTAAGAAAGGAATATTATAATTAATAAAAAAATATAATTGTTATTATGGAAAGATTTAAACTCTGAATAAAGCATGGTAAATTTTTTAGAAATGCACCATAATATTGCATTCCAATGTACTTTTTATGAGACAAGATATCCCACTTGTACGCGCATTTGTTTACAATTTGTTTCTTACATTATGTTGTCCTGTCAGTGTAGCAGGAAAATTATTTTGATACAGATAAATTAATTCAAGCATTTCTTAAGATTCGCATTTCTTAGATTTCGCGAGCTTAGTAAGTTTCTCACAAATAGAGCTTCCATGTCGAAGATACAAGAAAGCTAAAACCTGACACAACCTGACAGAATTCATATTTACCTGGCATACAGATCACTGTGATAAAAAAGGCGGTTCCTCCAGAGTGAAACTATTCCATTGCACTTTGGTTAAGAGGCTGACCTTTGGGAATGTCCCTAATATGGACATCTCCGATGTATAATTTTTGATACTCAGAACTGCATTCACGCTCTCCCGGATAGTGTAATCAAAAGATAACATTAATAGAATTACAACAAGCTTATAACGGATTTGTCTTTTCTAATTTTTAAATTAGAAATCGCATACAGAAAAAGCATATCGACTTATGAAATTTGGCGAGTACGTGACTTCTCAAATGTTTTTTGTATCTTAGCTTGATATAATAAATTTTAAATAAACGTTTGCAATTTAATGGTAGATTGTCACAAAAGTTAATAAAGTCGTTCAATATAAATTGAATACCAATAAAGGAATTTAATAAGATGAAGATGGTTTTCTCCTGTTATATTAATTTCTTATATAACTTTATGCCTTAGGATTTATTTATTTATACAGTAGTTTAAATAATATAATATTAATTTATGAGTATTTTAAATTTATATACATATGCATATAAATATTCATGCATGCGTGATTAATGATTAACTTTTTGCTATTATGACATAAATTGTGACGGCGCGTGCGCAATAACGTTCACGCCAGTAAAAGTAGCCAAAACCAACACATTCGATAAATAGTCGATGCGATAAAATAGCATCTATAAATGTGCAATCGCGAATCTTACTCGCGTTTCTTATGTTTAGCATATAAAGCATCACTAGTTTAATTCGTATCTTTTGAGTTCGACTCGACATATATATATCTTACATCTGTGACTGACTTTATATTTCGTCCGCAAAACATGAATATCACATTATATTGTAGAATAAGTTAAAGCATTTACATTTACAACAGCTTTTAATTAATTTATAAACTATATTGAAAATGTCTTAATAAAATTATCATAAACATTTGTCTCTTGAATAATTGTTTCTTAGATCAAGCTACTTGGTAAATTAGAGGCAGCCTAATTCAAGCGTTTCATGCTAGATTGCGCAGGCTTAGCAAGACTTCTCGCTAGTAAAGTATCCATGTCCAAGGTACAAGAGCACTAAAACCTGACACATAAGTTATACTTACCTGGCGTAGAGGTTACCGTGATCAAAAAGGCGGTTCCTCCAGAGTGAGGCTCTTACATTGCACACACGTTAAGGGCTGACCTTTGCGAATGTCCCTAATGTGGACATCTCGGACGTATAATTTTTGATAGTCGGGACTGCGTTCGCGCTGTCCCGAATAATACAATCGAAAGATAATAAGATTATTATAGAATTTATAGGATTATACAAGTTCATAACATCTATTTCAGTTTTTAATTTAGGATCCTATACGCAAGAATATCGATGTATGGTATTTTATAATGCATCATATATTGCTTAAGATGTACCTTATGCGCTCCTACCTTGATATAAGGAATCAAATAAATTTACGTTTATAATTCGATTACAAATTGCGACTGAAGTCCATTAAAGTGTTATTGCTCATGTAAGGAAAATTTATGATAACATACATCTAATGTATTTGTCATAAATATATTTTATTCATGAATTTTAATCCATGTAGAAAGAAAGAATATAATTTACACTACATTAATTTAAAGCGCATATGAAATAAATAAAATAAAGGAATTTAATATAATGATTTAACATAAACATAAAGATTTTTCTATTATATTAATTTCTTATATAATTTTATCCTTTAAGATACATTCCTATTTAAAATTACATAATTACTTAACATTAATTTGCAAATTTTTTATATGCACGTATATAATTCTGCATATAATTGCATATAATTGTGATCGAATGATCATATTCATGAGTTTAATATTTTTATTTAAAAGGAAAGTAAAATAAAATATTCCGATATTTGTATGATTAGTTGAATAAAATCATTTAGACATAGTTAATATAAAGAAGGGGGGGAGGGGTTAAGTAATATTATGTCCGATAAAAATGATAAATTGTAATTTCATTTAAGAAAATTAATCTCTAACATTAAACTTATAGTTTAATGAAAATATTACATTGCAAAATTGAAAATATATTTATTATTTTTCCATGTATTTATGCACATATATATATTTACGCATTATGTATATTTTATATGCACATGAATATGTATATATAAAATTCACGTGCTTGCAGAATTATTAATAATTAATAATAATACCTTTGGATTATGATTTAAATCGACACGATGACGCGTACGCAGGATGATAACGTGTGGAAGTGGCTAAAACTAAAAAGTGCGATAAATATTTTGCAACGCGATGAAAACATATCTATAAAATTCGACCACGCGTCTCGCTCATGCTTCTGATGTTTGGCCGCAAAGTATATCATACGGATATCGCAGAATATGTACAAGAAACAAGAACTTAAATATTTAGTTAGATATTTGTTTCCCTTTTAAACTAATTTCTAACTTATATTGAAAGTGTTTTAATAAAATTATTATATAATCTCACGATATAAGTAATTACTTTCTACATAAAACTATTTACAAAATTGGAGGCAATCTGGTTCAAACATTTCATACTAGATTGCGCAAGCTTGGCGCAATTTCTCATAAAAAGACTCCTATGTCGAAAGTACAAGAGGGCTAAAACCTGCCACGGAATTCATACTTACCTGGCGTAGAGGTTACCGTGATCAAAAAGG